>APFE031324654.1:60867-91398 GCA_000404065.3 Pinus taeda | reverse complement strand
GGAAAGCCTTATGGATACAAAGAAGGCTTCTTGCAACTCCAACCTTTTGATATCTTCCTTTCAGCACAAGTATTGCCACAAGAGTCAAAGCTATTAGAACCAGAACTAGAACTCGAACTAGCTTGCTCAAGCCAAGAGAACAAGCTTTTATAGAGGAGAAGGAAGAGATAAGGTCAATCCCCCACAATCATGGATTTGGCTTCATCACTTAGAAACTTCCATGGAAAGGTGGCAAACAACTTTCCATCCAAGGAGATTCAAAGCCAAATCATCCTCACTCAACTTGGAATCAGTTTGGTGAATGAGGTGGATAGAAACTTTAGAGGTTTGAGTAGTTGAGAATTTTTCCCAAATTGGTTGGCGCGATTGCGACTCTGAGACAGAGCGCCAACGGTGCGCCCTTTCTTTAGGATTTTCCCCATTGGTGTGGGCATAACACAGGGCACCCGTGCTAATGCAAAAAGGGCTACTTTTAGGGGCAATGAGCAGGAGATGTCTTAAGGGCATATGAAGCTCATGTTTAGAGGTAAATAAGGAAAGTGGTTTCAAGTCTTGTCACTCCTCACAAGTCTCGGAATGGGTCCTCCAAGATGTGGGAGAGGGGTAATAGGGACGGTGAAAAACGATGACAAATTACTGTGTAACATGGGGTCAGATGGGAATGTGCTACCTAAATAGACTTGGGAGTGTATGGGTAGGGTCGTGGTACAATGGTGTCCTATCCAATTACAGATGGTGAACCAACAGAAGATCTTGCCTATGGCGAGACTACAAGGAGTCATAGTAGACATTGAAGGTGCGAGCACACAAACATATTTTAAAGTAATAGAAATTGTGAATGATAGTAACCCGTATCTTGCATTGTTAAGGATAGACTGGGCCACGGATATGAATGGATTCATCAACCTAAAGCAATGAAAAATGATATTTGAGTAAAAGTCTCTTCGCGTTGTGATTCTTCTGGACCCAACCGAAGGAAATTGTTATACTGAGACTATGCGTGATGAGGACAGTGATGATGAACTAGACTGTATTTACCAGATCATAGCATGAGATCAAGATCGGATGAATCTGACAGTGGATGGGAGAATATCATGGGAACAGGACAGTTCTTGCACGTCGGGCTCAGATGAGGAGATTGAGCGATGACAGAACCAATTACATGAGGTCACAACACTAAATTGTAATATGATGGTTATATCGCTACGCTATGTAACGATAGAAGCAAGGGAGTTGCCAATAGATGGGGGAGCAATGAAATAAGAAGAAAAGGCCGAATAATGAGAAATGGCAAGATTGGAACAGAAGCAGCATGGACGGAAAATAGGGGCGCTGGGTACCATAACTGCACAAGGGTGGAATACACGCCAAAAGATGAGGAGAAAGAGGTGCAGGCCGATGTGCATATGGGTTGGCGGACAAGGTGGGCTGAGCATCCATCGGTAGCATAGGATGCAGATGTATTTGGTGCCACTGCCTAACCAACTAAGAATCAAAAATATGAATTCACCACAGCGATGCATTCTGCCAGTTGTTTGCGATGAAGTTAGTAGAAAAGTAGGTTGGGGAGAATAAACAACGTCTGACCCACTGGTAATCTATGGATACCAAGGGTACAATGGGCCTATGAGACCATCCACAACAGGAGGGGGGCAAAGGTGATTGTATCAATGGTAAGACAAGAGGGACTCAAGAATGAGCAGGATAGCAACAAGCTTAGTGAAATCGATAAAAAAGGGGAATGACTGAGAAGGAAAAGCATGAGGTTGGAAGAAGGAATCAGCAAAATGAAAACTAGCATCACACAGGTGGACTGTGCAACACTGTAAATAATGAAACCAGGCCTACCCATGGCTACCACGATATTAGTATGTGCCACGACCCTGCTAGCATGGATGCAACCACACCAACAGAGGAAGGTAGCATATACAGCAGTAAACAAGGGGATAACGGATACGAAGGAACTCAAAAGGTGCCCGCAGCTCGGGCTTGTGGGGAAGTGGAAATCTTGCACTTGGGGTGTGACCACTTGACTAGCTATGGAAAGCACAGCCTTAGCACCCCAAGTAGTTGAAAGAAGGCGAGGGACTATAAACAAGGTTTTGGGAGGCCTGCGCAGAAAGAAGGGTCCATGCAGGGCCAGTCAATTGGCAAGATTGTGGCCGCGGAAAAAGGGCTGCATTGCAGCTTGGGCAGGTTGGGAGGTGACCATTACTATCACTATTCATGACAAGAAGTTTGGATTATAGTAAAGAGGAGCGGGTGGTGGGCCATTAAGGTAGAAGTTCAGAGATAGATACGGAAAGGTTGGCCACCATGAAGACATTAATTAGTTGAGAGTGGAAGGAAGGATTACATTCAAACTTAAGCAGTCCTACAAAAACCCTTGGCCAACACTGGGATATTTGAAATTTGAGCCAGTTTAGAATAGTAACCACCCAGCTATCAAGCCTATGATGAATACCATGGCTAGAACACAAGCAAGGTTTGCAGAAGAGTTGCATCCGGCCTAGGAATACCTAGAAGAAGAAGCTACTGCCCTCAAGGTTTCAAAGTCCCCTCACACACCACGACCCTGAAAAGACAAGCAGACTATGGGGCCAGTCAGGTATACTGAGATTTAGTAAATTTCCAGTGATAGAAGAGGGCAAAGAAATCACCACGAAAATCAATAAGGATGAGGAATATTTGTAGGACTTGATCACTTAGATTGAAGCACAGGATGAGGAAGCAGAGGATGCTATCCAAATACCATCGCTACACCCATATCTCCCTCCATGGCATGGGACGACTAAGATACCGAAGGACCTGGATGCCACAAAAAGTACGCTCCAGACCCCACTTCTCCCAGAAGAGATAAGGTTTGATGGTTTGCCACTGGGCTAAATACCAAGCATCAAGTTTAAAGATTGGGATCTAGTGGATAGAGAGAAGTTCGTTTAGTTGGCTAAGGATAAATTATTGTGGCGGATGTGGCTAAGGGGTGTGGAAAATACAAGATTATTCAATCTAAGGTGGATACCCCACTATCACTATGTAGCCATCACCATTTTTGTTATCCGACATCTACTGTGTCTGGTACATGATGGGTATCTTTGGTTGGAGGAACCAATTCCCATCATGGCCAATTTAGTACACCCACTTACCCATCTGTTGACTAAAGGGAATGACCCTGTAGACATAGCTAGCACCAGTAGTGATGTGGGTCTTGTTGAAGCAATCAAGGCTAAGTATAAGCTGGAGAAGCAGAAGCACGGGTATGCCATAGCGAGCATCAAAGACCGAGGGGTGCAAGTTTCCACCCAGGTACTGGCTAGTAAACTCATGAGGAAATGCCACGTAGACGAGGTGCCAGCACCTGTCATTGCACTTGTGGAACAATGTACAGAAGGGGTTCAGTTCAACTGGGCACAGTTTCTATGCGACGAATTTTTGGCTAATTGTAAGGAATCACAGGAGAAAGGTAAGACTTTCCATTATGCATGGTTGCCACTATCAATCCTTCCGGTTTCAGGAGAACTCTCGCAAGGTAGCTAGTTTCCCAGTATTGAAAAGAACCTACCTGAAGTAGTGCAGTATAACTTGCTCTAGGCTGCAAAGGATGCCACGAGGGTTTGTGACATTAAGGTATTTTGGATATTCATGGAGGCGAGTATCTGGATGTGGATCACTCATAGACCGTGGTTGCCTCTGACAATATACAACAATTTTCAAAACACAACCGAGTTCAAAGCAGACATACATAACCCGTATATCTGGGTGTGGAAGGAACCTAAATGAACATGGGTAAAGCTTTCATTCATTGCAACAGACAATGCAATCTATGAGGTACTGGTAGCATGGCCCCCGGAGTGGAGCACCCCAGGCGTGGCTCTATTAGAAAGGATGGCAGCACAGTAGCAAAAGAAGGAATTATATCTATGACTCACTGAACTGGTGGAATGGACGCGTCAGGGAAAACAGGCAGCTTCGCAGCAGGAGGTGACCAAGGAAGTAATACCCGAGGAGATCACGGAAGGTCAAGGAATGTCATTAGAATAGGATGTGAAGAGGGAAAACATGAACTTTCCCATAGAATCAACCCAAGGCAAGAGGTTGCATAGCAAGGAATTAGCACATACATGCAAAAAGTCAAAGGTAACAAAGACTTTGGAGAAAAAAATTCTTAATAGCAACAAAACGGTGCGCAATGTCACTTCAGGTGCCTTGGAGGAGCTGATGATAGAGCAGACAACTGTGTTTACGGAGCTTAGAGAGAAATTGCAGGCCTTAAAAGTGCGACCCCAAGGAGGGATGATACCAAACCTAGCAAATGACACAATTGCAGCAGAGCAGATGGTGTGCACCCACACAATCAACACTTTAGTATTTCTAGCAGGCGATGCGTTAGCAAAAGCTAAAGGTAGCATGAGAAGTTGGGGGTTGAATTTGGCCGTCCTTCCTAGAGAAACCCTATACCAACTATAGGATGGGGTAACCGCTGAGCTTTGTGCTAGGGAAGGTCGCACCCTCCAAATCTTAATGGAGCACAAGGGAAATCTGGAGCAGGTCAGTCTACAGTGTGATGACTTGATCGCACACAACCAGGAAGTGGAACAGGATGTGGCAGAGGCCTGTAGCAAGGTACCATAGTTGGCTATCCTAGCAAAACTTCCTATAGCTGACAAGATTCAGCACATGGTCACAAGATTCTGTACAGTCCAAGAGGAGTCCTGGAAAGCCCAATGGGAATTAAATTTACAAATTGTGTAGCTAAGACTGAAGGCCCAACCACCCACACCGCTGGAAGTTCGAGAGCAATGCCACGGGAAAATTCAAGCAGGACAGGAAGTGATAAAACGTGTTGTCCAAGATTGCTCAGAATTGTTGGATCAGTCCCTCTTGATGCTCACATCCCTCGAGGAAGACCCAATGCTATAGTAGGCAGAGGCAGAAGCACAGGAGTTACAGCAGGCTTATGACAAAGTTTGGGGAACTGCGCAAATGGTTACCATCATGCATTGATTCGGAAAAATGAGGGAGGCCTAGGTTCTCAATGCACAAGTTGACACTGCCTAGTAGAAGGAAGTAGGGCTTAAAGAACACATCCAGCCGTGGCTTGATGAGGCATTCGCGATTTCCACCAACATCAAGGGAAAGTTAGCACACATGCAGGCAGTATATAAGCCTGGAAAAGTGATGGAAACTGATACTGAGGCATCAATGACTCGTTTAGAATGAGTCTAGCAGATGGCAGAAACTTTTGTTGCAAGTTTGAGTAAAGTGCTGAAGTAACTGAATGACCTCCGCGTGAAGATTGCCGCACTAGCTGAGTCACTGGGGACAAGTCACGATGATTGTGTTGGGGGCCTGTTGGGTAACGGAGGCCCTGCATAACAGTTTCGGGGCTCAAAGCCCACAATTTTGGGTAAAAGTATGATAAAGGCTCCGCGAAGTGCGCAGAGCGCGAATCTTAATGAGTCAAGTCAAAGCATTGTCCACCCGAAAATAATGTAAGAAAATTCAGCATTCGGTTTCTTTTGGAAAGGACCTTCCTTATTTCTAAAATGGTTTCAGTTTTGTCTTCTATATCTATCTCATGAAGCTCATACATGTTTTTGATATTAAGGAAGTGGATGAGTCTATTGGCATCCTTAAGCATTTCTCCCAATTCCTCCTTGATTTTTTGGATAGTTTCTGTAGCTATCTTTATCAATTCTGTCTGTTCAAAAATAACTTGAATAGATGACCAAATATCATTAATAGAGTCATTGATATTAGCCCACAACAATTCCTTGGCTTGCCCAAGGGGTTTCTCCAACGTTGAGTCTTTCTCCATAACTTTGACTCTTTCACTCATTCTATTGGTCTTTTGTGCCTCTTCCTTTTGCATAATTTGGGCAAGTTTGTAGTCAGTTTCTAAAATTGCCACATTTTCTTTTAGTTTATTCATTTCTGTAGCCTAGATAGACATTTCCTCCATGGCTCTAACTAACTCTGTTGCTTTTTCTCCTGATGAACCTATTGTTGTAGACTCTATTGTGACTGGCAATGCTATGGCAGGTGGAGCTGTAGGTGCTAGTGAAGCTGATAGTGTGGAGGGGATTGTTGTAGATACTATAGGGATGAAATTTTCCGATGTAGTGGCAATATAACTTTGCTTCAATCGAAGTAAAGTGTCCAATTAATTTTTTTGTCTCCCTTAACTGATCATTAAGTTTTAGGACCAAGTCCATCAACTCTTCATGCCTGGTTTGGCTCTCTAAGACTTCAAGTGTTTGAGGATGTTGTAGCTGGGGTATTTTTAATTAGTTCTTAGGTGCAACAATATCATCGTTTTTCTTCTTTATGAGCTGCTTTATAGCTTTAATATCTTTGGGATAATGTCCCAATTCAATCACTAAGTTTTCTAAAGACTTGATCCTAGTATCCTTGGGCTATGAGGAGCCTTCTCCAACTGAAATTGTGCTGAGATATTATTCAATGAGTTTTGTAAGTGATGGGAAGTTATGGCTTTACCTGTTAGGGTGGAGTATAACATCTCTCCCATCTGCTTATGCAGTTCTATTTGGTCTATGGGATGAATATCCCTTGTCAATACTTCAAAGTCAACCCTCTTGAAGTTTGATGATGTCTTGGGCTACTGTGTTGTAGGTTTGAGAAAGGGAATTTGAATCTTTCCCTCCTTCATGTCAAAATCTAACATCAGCCTTCTTTGATTTGTGGGAGTGAGTTTTAGATATTGACCATATGTCTAAGATTTGAGCTTCTCATTATTCATTTTAATGTCTTTGTATATGTCTTTTATGTCTTGGTCCTTGTCAACAGGCCTACTGAATGAAGACACTTCCACACTTAGCTGCCTTTCCAACATCTGAGTCTATGATGTGGATGGTTCCTGTATGTCTATAAATGGAGTTGTGGGCCTGCTTCTATCTCCCTCTGTGTTGGTCACTTGTGCTGATCCTTATGTATCTTCTTGTTTAGAAAAGAGATTAAGCCTTTTCCTTTTGTTGTGATTGGTTTCACACTGAATTAGATGTATCCATGCATGAAGTAGAAGCTCCCTCTCTATTTCTCTTGGTATTTATTTCTTCATTTTGGGGAGTCTTCATAATAAGAGGGGTGCTCATGGTGGCTTCTTGTTGTTCGAGTACCTACAAAAATGAGCTCTCATCAAGTTGCCTCTCTAAATCAGTCAAGGTATTCTCAATTTCTACCTTTGTACTATCTCTATCTATAAGATTGTTCTCCAACCACTCAAATTTATTGGAATATGCTTCTATCTTAGGTATGGGGTGATGAATGTAAGGCCCCAATTTGACCTTTTTCCTAAGCTTGGTTAAGAATACTTGAGGGTCATGTCTCCATATGAAACTCTTTTAGAATTTCATTTCTTGCAATATGCGATCTGCTTCCTCCCCTGCTTCTCTTGAATTATATATGAAAGGTCCCAATTGATTTTTGACTCTAAATTGGGTCTTCTCTTGGCTTAAACAAAATTTACTTCATCTGAGTTCATTATTTTCCTATAGTACTCCAAAGAAAATAACCTCATGGGGAGGTATTTGGGTAGTTTATATGGTGCAAGATGGCATCCATATATCCTTATCTCTGTGTGGTTTTGGTACAGGTACCAATCTCCCACTTTGGTTTGTTTTGATACCTGGAGGACCCTTTTTATCTCTAGACTTATCCTAGGTGGAGGATTTCCTATAAGCATAGACATGACTGGATGTACAAAAGAATCTATAAAATCTGAGTAAGTGTATGATGATCCAAATTTGTGGAATAATGGGGTCCAAAAAATGACAGACTTGGGTTGGCCTTTGGTATCAAGCTTCCAGAGAGTGAAAGGAAATCTATTGGGTTGCTAGTATAGGAACATATGATAGAGGACAGATGAGTATTGAAACACTCTTTCGTTGCTCATTCTAGTAAACTGCTCATGCATCCTATCAGCTATAAACTCAGCATAATTGTACAATATAGAAAGAGGTTGTCCTAAGGTATAAATGGACATGAAGGCAAGTATAATGTCATCAATGTATTCATTGGTAGTGTAGCCCAAAATACATGACATCATGGTCATAATATGCTTTCCCCTTGTAGAAAAAATAGCTGACATATATGGAGGGGGATCTTTAGGAAGGTGGTTTTCTTCTATAATGAAAGTTTGAAGTAACTGGGCCAATCTAGATGGATTTAACTTGGCATACTGGTCTATCGTATCCCCAATTAAGAATGGGGTTAGATTGGGTCCTAGTTGAAAATGCAGCATTTCATTTATGGATTTAGTTGTGATGGTAAACAAAACCTTTTGGTCATGAGACACGATAGTTCTATGGCTAGGGACGTAGCATGGATGGCACATGTGGACAATTTCTGGGAAGACATGTACTTGGGGGAACTGATATTTTGGTAAATTGGACTCCCAAAGGCCAATGTCATTTGAATGGTTCAGGTAGTTGTCTCTGCTCAATCAATGAATCTTGAGCAGGAGCTTTGATGCACTTGTATCTTTTATTTGAAAATCCCTGTCAGCCAGGGTAAGGTGGTCAAGGTCTAAATGTGGGGTTGTCACAGGTCTGGTGTCCATGGAGACAAGGGTGGCAACCATTATTCAGTTCTTATGGATTTGAATTAGGCACTAGAGGTTTTGAATGGAAATTGGGAACTTTCAAAGGGTTTTGGTCACAGGTGTTTTTAAATTTAAGTTAATTTTCAATTAATTTGACTTAATGAGAATACTTAATAGGCCAAATGTTTCCAAATGTGAATAGGGAGTGGTATTTTATGGTGAAATACTTGGAATTGGGTGAATTGGCTTTAAGTTGATGGTTCATAATAGCTGCAGAGGTTTGTATGGTTTTAGCGCACAATGGGAGGTCAGTTGGGTTTTCTACAACGTCTTCTGGAGCAAATTTGGAGGTTTGTTGGTCAATTCGGCATTGGCAGGAGTCGCAAAAGTTTTCACAATTTATAGAGAAAAAATGAGTGAAAAGGGAAAAAAGAGGGCTTCGGGACCTTTTATAGAAAAAAAAGATTTTTTGGCAAGTTCATTTATGAATGAACAGTTGGTATTTTTTTCGATTAAGTGAGGAAGTGGTTTTCCTTGGCCATTGCATCGCTTTTGTGGCGAGGGCGGTTTTCAAGAAGGGTCACTTGATGTGCTGTAGCGTTTGAAACGTAGTAGTAGGGGGATTGGAGAAAACCTTAGATAGGTAAAGATCAATGATCAAGCCCGACCGATATGGCTGTGAGCCGTCGGATGAGCGGGGGATGATCGAATGGCAATCAAGTGATGGAGTTGCACAGGGGATAAAGCAAAGGCTTTGGGGGGTGCCATAGCTTTAATATTTGGCAGTATGAGATTAGTTTAGGATTTAGTTCAGGCGAGACATTAATCACAGAATTAGGGAATCGAGTGAGGTTAATGACATGATCAACATAGTTTTACTGGGATTAAGCAAACTAAGTAAGATTGTATCAGGATATGCGTAATTTATATAGTTTTATTAAACCTAAGGGTTGGGATATTTAACTTAGGGGTTTAATTAATATATAGGAAAAGGTAATTATAGGGGATTTATACAATAAAGTTAGAAATTAATATGAAATGAATGAGTTGTGTGGTTAATATTCTTTAAGCATAATGTAACATGTAATGTTTGCACACATATGCTCAATACTTAGGATAAAATTCTTTTGTGGATTTTTGGATGAAATATGTTTTAATGTGGGGGGGGGGGTTTACTTTTCTTAGTTAAATGAAGTTTAACCTTAGGAAAAGGGGTTCTATTTGGGAAATGAGGGGAAATGAAGGGAGATGAATTGTCATTAAGGGGATTCTAGCACTTGTGTCCATAATCATTATGCCGAGGGTCTAGTCCCTCCAAAAGTTAGAGAAATGCCCTGAGCCTCTTTGACTTAAAGGATTTAAGTACTTAGAACTTTATTTATGGGAAATTAGCAAGTAGAGGGGTGAAATGACTGAGGGGGTGTTAAATAAACCAAGTTGTAAACCATTGTCCTTGCTTTCTTTATTGCTTATGCACATTTGAAAGATGCATGTAAAACATGTGTAATCACTTGATATTTCTGCAACCTTTCTTCTACTTACCCATTAACTTACCCTACCATTTTTCCTTCATTTTCTTTGGGTGCATTTTAAGCTAGTAAACCCTTATCAATCATTTTCTTTTACAAAGTAATCTATCTAATTCTAACCTTATATCATCCAAGGGATTAGATTAAACTAATGAACTCCTTTTATTTTCTCTACATAACTAATGATCCACCAAGATTAAACCGTTTGGTCATATTTTATTCTCTAACTATAAAAAATCAAAGCATGGAATAACCAAGTTTAAACAATTTGATACCATGGATTGTGGCATGTACAATAAGCTACACACAATCATTATTATGCATAAAAGTAAATAGAATTGGCATTTTGACTTGCACACTTTCATGCTCTCTTTTTGTTTTTTGGAGTTCATATATCTTCATTTTTTTGACATTTTTTCATTCTTTTTTTCCTTTCATTTTTCTTTTAGGACATACCCTCTTCACATTTTTTTTATTTTTTAATATGGAAAACATTTGCAGAAAACAAAGGTATGTACAATGTTACAAGGCTTAACCTTACTCATTCAAAATTATGACTCGGGTCGCCTAATCTACTCTAGAGCGTGACACATAGCAGTCGAAGGGCCGGAGAAAACCACTTGATTGGGCGGGTAACAGTCGCTCATCGAGCATGGCTGATATGGCTATCAGACGTTGGATGAGGTGGATGTTGATCGAATGGTAGTTCGGTGGCAAACTTGCATGGAGGAAATTAGCAAGAGTTTAGGGGGGCCCAGGGCCCTTAATCACAACGATTTGCGATTAATGCGGCATTAATCATGAGGTTAGGGGATCGGGTGGAACTTAATAACAGAATTAACTTAGGTTTACTGAGATTTAGTAAATTAAGTGGGTTTTGTCTAGATATGGGGTAAATTATATAGTTTATATTAAGACTAAGGGTGGGATTATTTACTTATGGTATTTAATTAATATACGAGAAAAGGATTTCACCGGGATTTATATAATAAAATTAGAAATTAATATGAAAGTGATGGGCGGAGGGGACATTCCCTTAAGTAAAAAGGTAAAGTGCATGCATTTTGTGAACTTTAATTTATACTTAGGATAAAAGGTTTTTTTGTGGGGTTTTGAGTGAAATAGGATTTACATAGGGGTTTCCACCTTTCCTAGGCAAAAGAGTTTTAACCTTAGGGAAAGGGGTTTTATTAGAGTAATGAGGGAGGGAATGGATTTTATGAAGAGGATTCTAACACTCGATGTGCATAACTCATTAATCTGAGGGTTCAATCCCTCCAAAAGTCAGAGAAATGCTCTGAGCCTCTTTGAATTGAAGGATTTTAAAGTGCTAGAGCATACTTGTGGATAGGAAATTAGTAAGTAAGGGAAAAATGAATGGGGGGGGGGGTTTACCATATTAACTTGCAAACCTTTGCTTCCATAATTTGATCATACATATAGAAATATGTGTCTAGCATGATGCATTTGTTTTGATCCATTCAACTTTACACTTTAGCAATCTTTCTTCTACTTACCCATTACTTACCCTACCTTTTTTTCTTCATTTATTTGGGTGCATTTAGGCTAGCAAACCCTTACTCTATCTTTTCTTTAATAAAATAAACTATCTATTTCTAACCTTATATCATCCACGGGCTCAGATTAAATTGATGAGCTCCTTTATTTTCTCTACCTATCTAATGATCTGCCAAGATTAAACTATTTGGATAGATTTTATTCTCTAACTATAAACATAAAATTCAAAGCATGATATAATAAAAATTTAGTAGTTTGATTACCATCGATTGTGGAATGAATAATAAGTTGCACACAATCATTATTATGCATAAAAGTAAATAGTAGTGGCATTTAGACTTGCTCAATTTCATAGTCTCTTTTTGTTTTTTTGGGGTTCATATATTTTCATTTTTTACCTTTTCTCATTTTTTTCTTTGATTTTTCCTTTAGGACATACCCTCTTCATATTTTTTTAACTTTTTAATATGGAAAACATTTTCAAAAAGAAAAGGTATGTACAATATTACAAGGTTTGACCTTAAACATTTAAAATTATGACTCCTATTGGTATAGGAACCTAACAGATGTGATTTCTTCTTTATTTCTTCCTCTTCTTATCTCTTTCATTATGCTATTGATTCCATTCTACAAAGTAGTTATAAGTTGGTTTTCTTTGCTTTCCATTCTACAATTGATTCCATTCAATAGTTAGTTTCAATTCAGTTTATCTTTTCAATTTTGAAATCAGTATTAAATCTTGAAAAAAAAAACAAAAACACTCCTTTCATGCCTCGTAGGAATAGGGATAACTTAGGAAAATTTCTACAAAATACGCCCACCACATTAAACAACTAACCTTCCCTCTTCTTCGGTGGTTGTGAATTAGAGGACCCCTTAGGCAAACAATCATATATTTTTGAAGACCCTATAGGGAAAGAAAAAGAAACCATTCCAACTAACATAATCGTTGAAAATATAAATGAGAGGGGAGATAGAGAAAGAATTGAGGGTGCTTTTTCCATCAGAGAAACCAATGGGGATGCCAAGATGAAAAACATAAGCCCCTCTACTCTTCCTCACTTCCATGGACTAACCTTAGAAGATCCAAATACTTTTCTATTCGAATTTGTTGTCATATGTAGAACTCATGATTACACCTATGATGATCAGAAGTTGAAGTTATTCCCATCCACTCTTAAGGATGCAGCCTTATGTTGGTTCATGGGTTTACCTATGGATAGTATCACCACCTAGGCTCAAATGCAACAATATTTTAGCAACGAGTATAGGGACTTCTACAGGTCCAAAGATACGAAAGAGGAAATTTTTATAATGACCTTGGGACATGATGAGTCTTTAGAGGATTATGAGGAAACATTTCAGCTCAGATACAAAAGGGCCAGGTGCACACTTGATCCTACGTCACATAAGTTAGTCCTTCTCAGGGGGATCAAGGAAGATCTCCTAGAAACCCTAAACCTCCTATTAGGAGGGGACATCTACCAACTACCCTATGAGGATATCAAGAATCATTCTAGGGAAGCTAGAAAAAGGGGTAGGGTTAGTCAAACGGTGGCCAACTCATCCTCTTCCAACACATCTATAAAAAGCAAAATTGGGAACATATTGGTAGATTTTAAGAGTGAAGTGTTGTAAACCATTGCCCTGCAGATGGACATTATGAAAATCAAGAGGAAGCAGGAGGAATAGAGAGAGCATTAGCCATCTTCTACCCTAGATGCACAAGGAGGTACCCTATGAATGTATGTTCATTAAACCTTATAGAAATCTACTTGGTTTGTGAAGAAAACCACTCCACAGACAAGTGCCCTTCTCTACTTGGACTAAAAGTTGTGTATCAAGGAACTGAAGAGGTGACTAAACAGCTCTGCTACATAAATGAAAGGAGGCCTCATGGGCCTTGACCATACAAGCAAGGAATGCAAGGGTCATCATGTGCATATTACAACCCTAATCAAAACACATCCATTCCCTCTCAGTGCCCCCCTACTCATTCCTCCTGATCTACACCTTCTCCTTGGTATTTTCCACCTCCACACTATTCCCAGCCACCAACCAGCCATTTCAGCCATATACTCCTCCACAAACTTAGTTGATTGCACCACCCCAAGGGTGGAGGTCCCCATACAACAATGCTCTAGCTCAGTTTCCTTCACCTCCATATCAACCACAACTTTTACACCCTACTCCACCTAAACAACCTCAGATGCCTTCCCAACCAAACCTGAACCTGAACAATAGACATGCTCAGTAGGTCTATAGTGGAAAGGCATCCTACCTTGCTTATATTGTGGAAATTCATAAAATCAACCTTAGGTCTAAGAGAGTTTTCCCAGATAACCAACCTCCATCTCCTCCTATGGAGAGTGAGGAGGAAAGAGAGGAAAGTATGCCTAGAGTGAATCCACCACCCTTTCCTGAAATATTAACCCATCTAGTTCAACATACCCTAGAAGAAAATGAAATTCTAGGTGAATTGAAAAATCTATGTGTAAAAATCCCACTTCTCCAAGATATTAAAGATGTACCCATTTACAACAAGCTGATTAAATAGAAGTGTTTCAAACATTTAGGATGGAAAAAAAGAGACACCTCTACCATTAATTTCATTGGATAGTTGTCTGACTTAATGCTGGGGCAGGTAATTTGCCCAAAGTATTTAGATCCTGGGAGCCATGTAGTAGATTTACAAATCGATGGCACCATTTTCCCCCATACCTTGATTGATCTTGGGGCTACCATCAATGTAATGACTAAGGACACTATGCTCAAGTTGAATCTCTAGAGATCATTAAGAAAGACCATGACAGTCTTGCAGCTTGCAGACTGATCCACAGTAGCCCTTGAGAGGACTTTTGAGGATGTGGTGATCTCCATTGACTCCTGGGAATACCCTGTAGACTTCTTAGTTCTCCAACCTAAGACCAAATTTAATGGTTTTCCTCTCATCCTTGGGAGGCCTTGCTTAGCCATTGTCGATTCCTACATAAGCTATAGGATTGGAAATATGACTATCAAAAATGGCCATCTATCCAAACAGTTGGTCTTGTACCCTCCTACTCAGCCATCTCTAGAACATGACTTACCTTTATGGCTAGAAGAGGAAGAAGAAGATGAATTCTACTCCTCCTAACTCTATACCCTAGAAACTTCCAGAGGAGGAGGGCAGCTTGATGAAGATGATCTGATTGAACACATCCTCCAAAATCCAACTCCCAACACCATGTTTCTGGAGGAAGTAGTGAAGGAAACCAAGGACAACCATCAAATGGATCTATGCTTAGCTGATTGAAACCCTACTTGTGTTAAGACAATAGAATTCACCCCTAAAATAGCATTGAAAATCAACACCTCTCTCTTTGTACACCAAGAAGAAGAGATATGTAATATGCTAAGAGAGAATTTGGATGCCTTTGCTTGGAATTATAAAGAAATGAAGGGAGTGCACCCCTCAGTGTGTACTCACCACATTTACATCACAGAAGGTTGCAAACCAGTTCGATAACCCCAAAGGAGAATGAATCCAACTCTCAAGGATACAATCAAAGAAGAGCTACAAAACCTGCTGGATGTGGGATTCATTTACCCTCTCCCAGACAATGAGTGGGTGTCTCCTTTGGTGTTGGTTCCAAAGGAAAATGGAAATTGGAGGATTTGTGTTGATTACGGAGAGTTAAATAAAGCAACAAATAAGGAACATTTTCCGCTACCTTTCATTGACAAAGTGTTAGATGGCCTAGGAGGGAATAAGTTCTTCTCTTTCTTAGATGGGTTCAGTGGGTACAATCAAATCTAGATCAACCCAGAGGACAAGGATAAAACCACCTTAACCTGTCCTTGGGGTACTTTCACTTATAGGGTCCTTCCTTTTGGTCCATGCAATGCCCCTGCCACTTTCCAGAGAGGAGTCCTAAGTATCTTTGCAGAGCTATTCCATGATGCAATAGAAGTTTATATGGATGACTTCACACCCTATGGGTGTGATTTCCAGGAGGATTTCTCTAACCTGGGTAAGGTGTTGAACAAATGCATTGAAATGAACTTATCCCTTAGTCTCAAAAAATGTGAGTTCTTGATGACTACAGGGACTATTCTAGGTCACTCAATATCCTAGAAAGGATTGCAGGTAGACCCAAATAAGATAGCCATCATCAAAAGGGTCCCAACTCCATAGAAACAAAGGGATGTCAGAAGCTTCTTAGGTTTAGTTGGATACTATAGGATATTTATAAAATATTTTAGCAAGTTAGCTTCTCCCGTATTTGGGTTATTAGCCAAAGAATATGAATTGTTATGGTCAGAAAGCTGCCAAGAAGCCCTAGACACCCTAAAGGACAAGTTTACTACTACACCTATTCTCCGAGGCCCAAACTAGGTTCTTCCTTTTCATATTCATGTTGATGGCTCTCACAAAGCTATAGGAGCAGCTCTAAGCCAGATAGATGACAAACTACCTTATTCCATCTACTTCATCAATAAGAATTAGTCGTAAGTTGCGATGAACTACACAGTGATTGAAAAATAGCTCCTAGTTGTTGTGCATTCATTGAATAAATTTAGACATTGCATTACTGGTTACTAGACAATTGTACATATTGACCATGTTGTAATTAAATACTTGATGAATAAACCTAACGTAAATGCTTGGATTGTTAGATGGTTACTTGTGTTGCAACAATTTGATTTAACTATTATTGATAAGCCTGGTAAGGAGAATGTTGTTACAAATTTTTTATCCAGATTGACTTTGCCAATAGGGGATGAAGGAATGGTTGATGATCAATTAGCAGGTGAACATTTATTCTCCATTTCTGTTTTCTCTCCATGGTTTTCTGACATAGAAAACTAATTGGTATCCGCACAATTTCGTCCAAATTTGTCCTCCAAGGAAAAGAGCAAAATCATAAGAAAAATTGCCCCATTAACTTGGATTGGAGGAAATCAGTAGGGGGTAATGATGAGGCTCGTTAATGGGTAAAATATATGGACCTTAATGCAACTCCATCTTACTAAAATCAACTCTTGTCATATTCCATTACATGTTTTAATTATATTTTTCTTAATGAGATGAGTAAAAGTAAGATGTCATGTCTAGTGGTCTACTGTGCCTCGACTGCAGGTTTTGGGAGAAAATTATGGCTAATTAGGGTGCAGTAACTTGAATGAGACAAGGAGAGATTATAGGATATGGTATCTCCCTCATTAATTCGTCATTCACTCGAAGATCCCTCAATAAAATCACACCATCTCAAAGTTGCTGGTAGCCGAGTTATGGGGATGATTGGCAGCCAAGCTAGTGATAGGTAAGAACCAATTAATATCAATATTGGGAGCCAAGTCTCCCTAGAGGTAAGGAAGTTTTTGGAAACTTCAATTGTATAAATAAAGAGGCCTAGAGCCTCATTAGGATTAGGATTTTTGTGCAAGATGGCTAAGCATTTATCGAGTTGAAGGATTGTAACCAAACATTGTCATGTATTTTTTGATATGTTAATGAAAATGAGCAACATTCCCTTGATCCAACACTGAGTTGACTTAGAGGACTGAAGCTCTTGGTTTAGAGCCCAACTCTAGCAGCAGAGGTTCCTCTTACTGTACTTATATGCTTAGGTTATCCTATAGATTAGTTGTTAAAGTGATTTTGGTGTTGTTAAATTGAAAATATTGGTAGATTTGATTAGTTTTCTTCCATTTGTGAATAGCTTTAACAATAGCATTATAGGGATAAGAAAATATTAAAAAAAGGCTAATAGTAGGTGGATCTTACCTCATTCCTCCATTCCTAGGACCATGTCTTGAGGAACAACTCCCATTCAGCCCAAAAAGACATAATTTTTATTTCTTATGAAATTTAGGGTTTTTCTACTAATTAGGTCATCATCTTTCAGTTTTAGAAGATATGTTTCATTTGTCATTTCTGACATATTAAGTCTTGCATTATATATCTCGTTGTTGTCATAATAGGTTTCAAGCATTCCCATGCATAAACTTGGCAAATAAATGATGCAAATTTTGTTTTCTTATATTTTTGTAAACACTTCTTGTTTTGAGATGATTTATGGATAAATTCCAACAATGATGTATATGTTGTAGGAGTTTCTACATTGCAATAAGACCTTATGTCATCAGCCTCAACCAAACCATATCCACCCATGATCGCCAAAGGCCACTAAGTTCTAAATTCGAGTTATCGTTTTACAAGGACAACTTGCCATGCTTAGTGAACAAACACAACCATCATAAATTTTTTGTTTGAGTTCTGAGTGAGTGCCTACCACTCCCTTGCCTTATTTCATCCATTACTCACCTTCCCTAAGCTCCTTACCAACTTCCAACCCACTCCCTATGCTTTTTCCATGTTCTTGTAGGAAAACAGGGGATCATGTAGGTGAATTAGGACATCCTGTAGGAAAACCTATAGTGGCCTGTTTTAAGCCCGAATTTTGAAAAAAGAATCACGAAAGCTAGGAGTAGACCCCTGCTGTCCCCCCAAGACATCTGAACCATTGCACTCATCTCCCTCCACACATATCTCACCTGCCATGCAACAAAGAAATATTAGCATTTATATTTTTACAAAAGGATAAAAGGAAAAAGGTTTTTATATTTATGCATGAACACAGTAGTTAAGTGCTTGTTTAGATCAGACATCATGCTTAGTTTAGTTAAGGTTTCACATGTGTTAGATTAGAATTCTTTTGAAAGCAAGGTATATGAACAAGTATCTATATGAGTTATGTGTTTTGTAGGCATATATTTCAGTCTTTCATTACTCCAATAAGTAGCATTTCAATTCTCTCAATTAGGGTAAAATTCTCCTCTCTCAATTGGTAATCAAACTTCCTCTAAATCAATAGAAGGCTGGTTTGAGAATCCCTAGTGGTCTATCTCCCCATCTCAACAGGGACAAAGAGTGGATCCATTACATATATTTGTGTATATAGCACTGTCACCTCCAAGTTTGTATGAACCCAGGGTTGATGAAGTAAAGTTGGTAGCTCAGGAGTTGTAGCATCCTTGTTGAAATACTGGTGCTCATTAGTAGTAATGAGTTAATATTCCCTGTTGATGAAAATTTCCTACATTCCCTTTACTCTATAGCCATAAAAGATATTTCAATTTCATAATTAGATTGCTATTGTTTATATAATTTGAAGTGCACCTTGCATATAATCTTATGGATGGATGAAGGATATGGTTGCACTTACTTTTTATCAAGTGCTATGGGATGAATGTAATAATTTGGATACCAATTGGACCCTTTGTAGCATTCCTCTACCCTTTCAGTCTTCATGTAGCCGTATCTCGACCCTCCTGTAGCAATTGTCATCTTTCTTGTAGCTCCCTCTTTTAGAAATGGAAGAACTGGGTTCGAAACTCCTTGATGGAATCTTGAGCTTGTCCTCTCCTTAATTGTTTTAGAAATGAGTGATTATGTAAAAGCATTCAAGCCCCAATACATAATATGCCGTTTTTGGCTTAGGCTTGGAGTGTTGTGGTGACTTGTTAGTCACATGAGGTTTCCTCTTTTGGACCATTGTCCCCACTCAAGGTAATTATTCACTTATTCTTCATAATCAACACCCACTATCTGTGATCCCAACTTCACTGATGTGACATCTCCATGTTGCATGAGTGCTTACCATCACTTTTAGTTTACTAGCTGAGGGTGGCCAAGTTAACTGGCCACCTCCATCTTATTAAAACATCTCCTCTTGACATTTACACATTTTCGTTATTTACATATATGGAGGAGGTGAGGGTTTTCCATACCTGTGCCTACCTCATGATCGAATTGATGTAGGGATTTTCATGTTGGAGCTGGAGCACAATATCAAAATTAAGGGAATTGACTTGCTTTGTTTCTTTCCTGTGTATTTCTTCATTGCTCCTCGTGATACTTGATTGTTGTGTTTGTTGCGTGTGTAGGTACCTTATTGATGTCCAAGCTACTACTACTAGTGGTGTGTCCTATTGGGAGTGATGTGACTACTCTAGAGTGGCCTCATAAGTTTTCATCACCCCCCTACTAATAAAAAAACCTTTATGTGATGTGTGCATAGACTACTACAGGAGGAGGTTTTCTTCTTGTAGCAATCCTCTCCTTTTCTCTAGGGTCTTCAAGATGCATGGGGTTGATGAGAGATTATGTAAAAGTTCTTGAGGACAATGCTAGGACTTTGAGGTACTTGTGTAGATTTATATAAATGAAGAGGATATGTTCAGTGTGTTTCTCCAAAAAAATTAACAAGGGTAAGATAGAGTGGAGGAATTTTAGTGAAAAATACCTTTTTTATATATGAAATAGGATGGATGAGTGATGGATGGATGGTGGACCATGGTGATGGAACCTTATTCATCCTTTTCAAGGTCATGTTGGGTTGTCATTTTCCCTGGATCTCCCTCCTATATCTTTTCAAAACCCTCATGGATCACTACAGGACCTTCCTGTAGCAATTACAAGTCCTTCCTGTAGAATTCCAGAGAGGGGGTGAAACTTCAATTTTGGGCTAATGTGATGCTGGAGAGGGGTGATCAATTGAGTGTGGATCATGGATATGAAATGGATGGATGGAGGTGTGAATAGAATCTTGAGAATGATGGCCATGTATCTATGGAATCTACCACTGTCTTTAATCCTGGAAAATGAAGAAAAAAATAATAAACATGGTGTAGATCCATTTATTATGTTTTTGTTTGTTTGTTTGTTTTCTCTCTCTTTTTTTCTTTAAATATGTAGGCTTCCTCGAAGGAGGTTTTCAACCTGCATGCTTGCCCTAGGTTCCTCAAGAGAGGTTTTCACCTAGGGACCTTTATTGTTTTTCTGCTCTTTTTTTCTTGTTCTGGGGCTGCCTCAAAGAGGTTTCCAACCCAATATTTGGCCTCAAATGCCTCATTAAGGTTTTCATCCAGGCCTTTTATTTTATTTTTTCTTTTTTTTTTCAAAAAAAAGTATCTAGAAATGTTGTGGACTGGAAGCTATGACACTTCCAATCACATTGACTTCTATGTTGATTGTACTGATGAATTCTTCCTTAGACATAGGTCTTTTGTAAACTCCACTGACAAGCAAGGGAATCCCTTCCTCATCACTGGTCCTAATTTGAACAACCACATTGTCATGACATTTGCATATCAGGTATGGGCCTAACCATATTGCAATCAATTTTTCTTTGAAATAATTGAACCTAGAATCATACAATAATGCCCAATCCCCTTCTTGAAAATCCTTGTCCTTGATATGCCTTTCATGCCAGAACTTCCTTTGCAATTTTATAACTTCAATGTGTAGGAGGTCCTACATTCTAAACTCATCCAAGCCATTTAATTAGAGCAGCCTCTCTTGTTGTGGTTTGGTGTCATCTAAGTCCATTTGGATTTCCATTCTCAAAGTATTATACTCAAACTCAAAAGAAAGTAGAGCTTGCTTTCCATAAAGTAGATCATATGGAGTGAACCCAATAGTTGTCTTCCAAGTGGTTTTATAGTCTCAAGTGGCCTCCACTAATATGTCTCTCCAATGTCTCTTGTTGTTGCTCACAAACTTCGTGAGGATGCTTCCCAATTCCCTATTTGTAAGCTCTACTTGCCCATTTTCTTGAGGGTGATAGATAGTATATGTTATGTGCTTGATATGATGTGGCCATAAAAGGTTATCAATAAAATTTGATGTGAATTGAGCTCCCTGATCGGTGACTATCTCCCTCGGGTACCCAAACTTGTAGAATCTATTTTCCATTAAGAACTCATCCACTTTCTCCTTTGTTGTTTCTTTAACAACCTTTGTTTTATCCCACTTTTTCAAGTAACCAGTGCACACAATGATGTAGTTTTTCTGCCCTGATGGTGGATCAATTGGCCCAATTAAATCCATGTCCCACTTGTCAAATGGCTCCAAGGCCACCTAAGGTTGTAGAGAAATTTCATCCCTGGGTGTGGTTTCTCCCATCCTTTGGTACTAATCACATATGCTATACCTTCTTGCATCTTGGTGGAGAGTGGGCCAATAATATCTAGCTCATAGAGCTTTGAAAGTTGTTCTCTTGGAAGCGAATTGACCTCCACAGGGTCCATCATGGCAGGCTGAAAGGATGTCAAATATTTCCTCTTCCCTGACACATTTCCTTAATATATGATCCAGTACCAGCTTGAAGATATTTACCCCAATCCAAGTGAAAGGGGCACTTTTCCTTACAATTTTTCTCTTCTCCCTAGATGACAAATTTGGGGAAAATTTTGCAGCAACTAGGTAGTTGGCTATGTCAGCAAACCATGGAGAGAGCATTGAGATAGAAAATATTTGCTCGTCTAGAAGTTGATCATTGACCATCCCTTCATCACCTAAAGGCAAAGCAAGTCTAGAAAATAAATCTAAAACTACATTTTATTTTCCTGGCTTGTCAATGATAGTTAAATAAAATTGTTGTAGCAATAGCAACTATCTAATGATTCTAGCATTCAAATATGGATTATTCATCAAATATTTAATAACTACATGATCAATATGCACAAAGTTTCTGTATCCATTAATGTAGTGTATAAATGTTTTAAGGAGTGTACAACAGCTAAGAGTTCTTTCTTGGTTATCATGTAGTTCAATTCAGCTTGAGACAGATTTTTGGTAATGAAAGAAATGACATAGCGTAACTTATCATATATTTGTACCAAGGCTTCCCCAACATATTTTTTAGATGTAGTAGCATGGATATGGAAAGCAATTTCCCAATATGGGCCCCTAAGTATAGGTGCAATGGTTAATTTCTCTTTCAAAATATCAAGGGCCTCTTGGTAGATATTTGTCCAACGGAATTCTGACTCCTTTGCCATAAATCCAAACAATGGTGAAGCCACTTTACTAAAGTCCTTGATAAACCTCCTATAATATCTAGCTAAGCCCAAGAAACTCCTAACATCCCTCTGCTTTTGAGGAGTATGGACCCTTTTGATGATGGAAATCTTGTCTGGGTCCACTTGTATTCCCTCCTAAGATATTGAATGGCCAAGGACAATCCCTACATTCATTACGAATTCAAATTTCTCAGGACTAAGTGAGAGTCTCATTTCAATAAATTTCCTCAAGAATTTTCCCAGGATAGAGAGAGCCTCTAGGAATTCACACCCATAGGGAGTGAAATCATCCATGTAGATCTCCATAGAGTCATGGACAAGCTCAGTGAAGATTCTCATCACTTCCCTCTGAAAAGTGGTAGGGGAATTTCATAGATAAAAAGGGAGGGCCCTATAACAAAAGGTACCCCAAGGACATGTAAATGTTGTTTTTTCCTGATCCTCAGGGTTTATCTGGATCTGATTATAACCACTGAATCCATCCAGGAAAGAGAAAAACTTATTCCCTACAAAACCATCTAAATCTTGATAAATGAAAGGCAAATGGAAATGGTCCTTCTTGGTGTCTTTGTTCAATTCTTTGTAATCCACACGTATCCTCCACTTCCCATTATTTTTTAGGACCAAATCTAGAGGGGACACCCACTCACTATCTAAGATGGGGTATATGAACCCTACATCGAGTAAATTTTGCAATTCTTCCTTTACTATGTCCTTTAGGGTTGTGTTCATTCTCCTCTAAGGTTGGTGCACAGGTTTTAATCCCTCCTTGATGTATATGTGATGAATATAAACAAACGGATGCATCCCCTTAATTTATTTATAGTTCCAAGTAAAGGCATCTAAGTGTTCTCTCAACATCTTACACAACTTCTCTTCTTGCTTGGTTGAGAGAGAGGGGTTTATCTTCAAGGTTCGAGATGGACCAAATTCTACAACTTTGACATGGGCAGGACTTGGGTCAACTAATAATAATTTAGTCCAAGGACTACTCTTAGACTCTTTCACAATATCATCAAGAGGAATGATATTTGGGGGTTGGTTCTTGAGGATCTGGTTAATGAGGTAACCTTTATTAGGTCTCCCCCCTCCTATAACAACACCTAGGGTACATATTAGATGGGATGTTGTATGATACACTTCTTCTTCCTCCTCCTCTTCTAGCCACAAGGGTAAGTCATGCTCAATGGATGGCTGAGCAAGATGGTATAATGCCAACAGTTTGGACAAATGTCCAGTATTAATGGTCATGTTCTCATCCCTACAACTAATATAAGCATCAATAGTCACTAACCATGGCCTTCCCAAGATGAGAGGATAACCATGAAATTTTTTTTGGGTTGGAGAACCAAGAAGTCAATAGGATACTCCCAGAAGTCAATGGATACCATTACATCCTCAACAACTCCCTCAGGAGCCACTATGGATCTATCTGCAAGCTACAACATTGTAGTGGTCTTTCTTAAGGCTTCTTGGAGGTTTAGTTTCAACATAGTTTCTTTAGTCATCACATTGATTGCAACCGCAAGATCAGTAAGAGTATGAGGGACAATGATTCCATCGATGTGCACATCTACCACTAGACTTCCAAGGTCTAAATATTTTGGAAAAATCACTCTCCCCAACATCAAATAAGATAATTGACCAATAGCATTGATGGTTGGGCTCTCTCTTTTTCTCCTCCTAGGGTTTTTGAAATATTTCTCCTTGATAAGCTTATTATTGATGGGAACATCCTTAATATCTTGGAGGAGGGGTATTTTAACAAACATATTCTTCAATTCTCCCAGAAGTTATGTCTCTTCTAGGGTGTGTTTGTTATGCTGCATCAATCTCTCAGGAAGAGGATGTGGATTTACTTGAGGGGTACTCTCTTCCTTTCCTCTTTGAGTTCTTCAGGTGGAGATGGAATTTGGTTATCTGGAAACAGTCTTCCAGACCTAAGGTTGATTTCTTAAATCTCCATAGCATAGGCAGGGTAAGATGTCTCTCCACTGTAGACCTGTTGTGCTTGCTTATTATTCAGGTTTGGATTGGGTTGAGAGGGCATTTGAGGTTTCTTGGGCGGTGTAGGATGAGTGAGTTGTGGTTGATTTGGAGGTGGAGGCAGTAAAACAGGAGGTTAGTTTAGTTGAGGCCTCCACCCTTGGGATGGATTATTACGTTGAGGATGTTGAGAAGCATATGGCTAAAATGGTTGATTGATAGGTTGGGTAGGATATTGAGGAGAATAAGGCCAAGAAGGAGGTTTGGACCATGATGTATGAGTGGAAGAGTACCAGGGTGGCAAGGGGTGAATTCTAGTTGGGATGGTAATAAGGGTAAGATACACCTAGAATGCCCTATTGGTATGGCTGAGGTTCTTGAGGCCTCCTTTGATTTATAAAGAAATTACTCAGCCCCACTTTCTGCCCCTTGGTATACAACTTTTAAATCAAGAAAATAATGACATTTATCTGTGGCATTGTTTTCCTCACACACTAATAATACCTCTATAACGTTTAATGAGCATTCATTTCTGGGGTGCCTTCTAGTGCATTTAGGATAGAAAATATCTAGGGCTCTCTCTGCTTCCTCTTGTCTCCTCTTGATTTGCATGGTATCCATTTGAAAAAGAAAATTTATGGAAATTTTCACTTTAAAGTCCTCCAACATCTTCCCAATAGCATTTTTTATGGACGTTGTTGAAGGAGAGGAACTAACAAAGCCTTGACTAACCCTACCCTTCTTCCTAGCATCCGTAGAGTGATTTTTGAACATTGCTTTTATGTCATCATAATGCTATTCTATTTTGCAGTGAAGGGAAAGGATGGTTGGAATGGCCTAGATGTTTTCCTTGATCATGGAGTCATAGTTGGGGGTCAACCTACTTCTAAATTAAGTCAAAATTACATCACAGGGAAAAACAGATGATGAAACAAGTTTCTACAGGTATGCTATAGGAACCTTGTATTGCTACAGGAAGTCGTGTAATGCTATAAGAAAGTTTTCAAGAAGGTTTAGGAGGTAGGAATGACATTTTCAAGGGATGGTAAGGTGGATGGAGGTTGGGTTATATAAAATGTGTCCAACACCCCTAGCCAAACTCATCACCTTAGGAATGCATGTTTTGAACTAGGAGAGATTCTCACAGTGACCTCAGGGAATGAGCTCAAGAAAAAAATTGGGATTCATTAAAGAGGGTGCATAATTACAAGATGGAGATGGTGAAATTCCCCTTTACTGTAGTTCCAAACATCCCTACAACACCACATGCACATACCCTTCAATCATTGACAAACTGAAACAACTAATAGTGGAAAACATGAGTTGAATTTAAATACCATCTAATCTATGCGAAGAACTTTGATTTAGTCATTAAATCAACTCCTAAGATACAATAAGAAAATGAAAAACAAGATAACTAATATATAGCTTCTTCCAAGATATCATAAGAATAGTATTTTTGGACTATGATTGTGGATCCTTTCATTCATGTTCCCATGGAAAAGATGAGATAGAGGTTATAATCACAAGAATTTGAGTGGCTATGTTCTAATGAAATGCAGAAAACTAATAAGAATTCCAAGATAAAAATAAATACCAATACATAAGAGGGGCCTGAGCCATTGGGGTTGCACCCAAACCTAAGATCCTCATCCTTCTGAAACTAACTCAATGATTAATTAATAAGAAACTCCTCATTATCATCGCATCAATGTCAAATACATCACATAACTAGTCAAAAATAACAGTATCAAGTGCTTAAGCTCGATAGCTTCCTAGCTAAAAACAAAGTTTGAATCCTAATGAGCTCTTTTGCATGTTTATTTAAACAAGAGGGTAGCTACTAAAAACTCACTAGAAAATAGGAATGTTTGTCTCCAAAAACTAGAGAGGGGTGGATCTTGATCTTCTTTAACTGCACTTACTTGGCTACCAATGACCTCAAGCTAATGAGAGAGAGTGTGGTGATTTTGTCTGGTTGAGGGTGTTAAGGAGGTGGACAACCTCCTAGAATATTTCCATGATGTCTAATCCGAGCTCTTGCATTGAAATGATCTAAAAATTGCTCAATTTCCTAGATTTAAAACCATATTAGGCCACATGATATAGAAAAACATCTTCTACCCTTACCACTAAGCATAGTATAACAAAAATTGTAAATAAATGTGAGAAAGAGATGTTTATGAAGATCAAGGATGGAGTTATGACCCTTCTGATGTACCTATTCATGAGCCTCCTCACAATGTCACATTGGGACTAAGATTTTCTCAATATGAAAATTATCCATGGTCCAACATTGCATTGTCACAAAGTTTGTCTTGATTTGAAAATCAATCATGCTCAAGAATTGTCAACCATAGTCGAACATTGCATTTAGACAAAGATTGGTCAACCATATTTTCGTAGGGTTTATAATATTTATCTTTCAGTCTATATGCTTTGGGTTTATATTATCAATCTCTTGGGTTTAATATTATTGCCTTGAATTTATAATACCTCGGGGTTTTAGAATTAATTCATTGGGTTTATTGTTCCATTGGGTTGAGACAAAGATGGTCTCAATATGAAAATAGACCATGGTCAACTATGTTTATTTTAGGGTTTATAATATTTGTCTTAGGGTTTATATATGTTAAGTCTATGATATTAATCCCTTGGGTTTTTCATATTCCTGTGGTATAATATTATTCATAAGGTTTACAATATTAATGGTAGGATTTAATATAAATCCCTTGGGTTTATATTCATGGAAAACCATGGAAAACCATGGTGCAATGTCACATTGTGACAAATATTTTCTCAATATGAAAATCAACCACGGTAAATAATGGTTGGCCCTAGTCAAACATCGCATTATGAAAAATATTTTACCAATGTGAAAACCAACCATGGTAAACCATGGTCAACCATGTATATTTCAAGGTTTATAGTATTTATCTTAGGTTTTATATACCTAGGGTTTATAATATTAGTCCATTGGGTTTAATAATATTCACTTATGAATATTATTCCCTTCAATTAGCTCCAAGGGTTAGCTCAGTTGGTTGAGTTCTTGTTGCTAAGTACCTCGTCAATTGGGAGATCACGGGGTCAAATATCCTCGACTCCCTTGGTGTTAGGCCTTGCTTGTTTGGCTAACGGGTAGATCCCTTTGGGTTAATCTACTTTGATTTTCCCGTGGATGTAGCAACCACCGAGTGTCCTTGAACCACCCTTAGAAAAAAATATTCCCTACGATTTTTACTATTAATCCCTTGGATTTATTATTCCCTTGGGTCTATTGTATTAATTTGTTGGGTTTATTATCTAAGGTTTCATATTCCTAAGGTGTAATATTGTTCATAGTATTAATAATATAATTCCTTGGGTTTAATATAGATCCCTTGGGTCCAAGCTCATATATGCGGTGTCAATGGCGGAATCTAGTGTCCAGGATTATGTTTTTGAGTCAGTCTGTGGGTTCTGGGTTATGGTTAAGAGTCTGTATGTCGGAAAATATTTGGGTTTCGGGTCTTTTCTCCTCTCTATCAGAGTTTTGTAACAGCAGGCAAGTCTCCCAATCTTAGGGAAGGACACATGCCTGGCTGGTCATGGTTATCACTGCTGCTAAATCCATCTCTGTAGGATGGTGCTATCCGAGGTCCGCCTCGTTGTAAGTTCTGAATTTTTTGTACCATAATAAAATTAGCATAATTTACAAAAAAAAAATATAGATCCCTTGGGTTTATAATCATGGTTAGCCATGGTCAACCATGGTCCAATGTCACATTCTGACTAAGATTTTCTCAATATGAAAATTAACCATGGTCAAATGTCGCATTGTCACAGAGATTGTCTCAATTTGAAAATCAACCATGCTTAAGAATCGTCAGCCACATTCGAACGTCACATTGTGACAAAGATTGGTCGACCATATTTATTTTAGGGTTTATAATATTTATCTTTCATTTTATATGCTTTGGGTTTATAGTATTAATCTCTTTTGTTTAATATTATTTCTTTGGATTTAAAATACCTTGGGGTTTTAGAATTAATCCCTTGGGTTTATTGTTCCATTGGGTTTATAATATCAATCCCCTAGGTTTGTTAATCTACGAGTTCATATTCCTAGGGTATAATGTTATTCATAGACTTTATAATATTAATCCTAGGGTTTAGTATAAATTTATTGTGTTTATAATCATGGTCAACCACGTTTATTTTAGGGTTCATAATATTTATGTTATGGTTTATATATTTTGGGTTGGTAATATTTATCCCTTGGGCTTAATATTATTATGTTGGTTTTATAATCCCTTGTCTTTTTAGTGTTGATCCCTAGGGTTTATTATTCCCCTGGGTTTATAATATTAATCCGTAGTTTTTATATAAATCCCTTGGGTTCATGGTTCATTGTTTAATAAATTATTAATTAAATTAATAATATTATGTTATTATTATTATTATTGTTAACAATAATTATAAACAAACCAATATTTATATTTTTTAAAAAATTATAGTAATACTTAATAATTAATTATTAATTAAAAATGAATTAACTAATTATTATTATTGTTTTGATTAATTAATTATTAATTATTAAATTAATTTATTTGAATATTATTAATATTTAGTTCAGTGAATGGATTTAATTATTATTACTATTTGTTTATTAGTATTTAATTAATAATTTAGATTATTAATTAATAATATATATTACTATTTATATTATATTATATTACTTTAATGATATCAAAGTTAAATAATAATATAAATTAGTAATCGTAGTAATATTAATTAATAATTAATTATTATTGATCTCTTGGGTTTGTTGATCTCTTAGATTTATAATATTTATCGCTCGCGTTTACTAATTTATTGGGTTTATGATATTAATAAGCCTATGCGTATATTAATCTCTTGTGTTTAAAATGTTAATTCCTAAGGTTTATTAATCACATGTTTTTAATATTGATTCCTTGAGTTTGTCAATCATTAAGGTTTATAATATTTATCCTTAGTGTTTACTAATTCATTGGGTTTATAATATGAAACCCTTACGTTTACTAATCACTTCATTTTATAACATTAATAATTCTTTGGCCTTATAGTTTAATCTTTTAGGTTTCTTAATCCCTTGAGTTTAAAATATTAATTCCTAGGGTTTATTTATTGCTTGGGTTTTTAATATTAGTTTGCTGAGTTTATTGATTCCTTGGGTTTATTAATCATGTGTATCTATAATGTTAACCCCTTGGGTTTATAATATTAATAAACCCTCGGGTTTGTTGATCCATTGGGTTTATAACATTAACCCCTTGAGTTTTCTAATTCTTTCGATTGGTAATATTAATCCCTTGGGTTTATAATATTAATAATCTCTTCAGTTTATTAAACACTAATACTAAGGGTTAAATATTAGTCCTAGGGTTTAATATTAATCCTTAGGGTTATAATGTTTATCCCTTCGATTTATTAATTTGTTAGGTTTATAATATTATCAATCCATAAGGTTTATTGATCCCTAGGTTTATAATTTAATCCCTTGAGTTTAAAATATTAATTCATAGGGTTTACTAATCCCTTGGGTTTTTAATATTGATTTCTTGAGTTTGTTGATCCTTTGGGTTCATAATATTTATTCCTTCGGTTTAGTAACTCATTTGTTTTATAATATTAATAATCACATGGATTTATTAATCCCTTGGGTTTAAAATGTTAATTCTCAGGGTTTATTAATCCCATGTGTTTTTTTATATTGATTCATTTGGTTTGTTGATCCTTTATGTTTATAGTATTTATCCCCTAGGTTTATAATATTAAGTTTTTTGGTTTATTAGTTGCTTTTGTTTACAATATTAATAATTAGGTGTGTTTATTAATCCCTTAGGTTTAATTAATTCCTAGGATTTATAAACCCCTTGTACTTTTAATATTAATCCCTTGGGTTTATAATATTTGTCCCTTGCTTTTAGTAATTCCTTGGGCTTATTCGTTTCTTGGGTTTATAATATTAATAATTTATTGAGTTTATAGTTTAATCCCTTAGGTTTATTAACCCTTTCAGTTTATAATATTAGTTTGTTGGATTTTTTATCCCTTGGGTTT
>APFE031324654.1:15805-28296 GCA_000404065.3 Pinus taeda | reverse complement strand
AAACTAGCATTGGCACCTAATGTTGCAAAGGAAACGTCGTAAGGCATAGAGTGTGGAAGAATAGGGACATGTGAATGGAATGTGGAAGAATAGGGACATGTGAATGAGCATTGTTGAAAGCGAGGGTGGATGATAAAGAGTTGCAATTGAAATTGTTAGTTGTGTATGCTGAATATAGATATTTTATAAATAATAGTGTGTAGAAGAATAGTGGCATGGGAATGGACATTGTTGAATGCAAGGGTGGATGATATTGAGTTACACTTGAAACTATTAGTTATGTGTGTTTTGAATATGGATAAGTAATAGTAGTGTGTGGAAGAATAGCAACATGTGAATGGACATTATTGAAAGCAAGGGTGGATGATAATGAGTTATAGTTAATGTCATATAGAGGTTATCCATTATTCATGTAGTAGTTGTTTATGTGAACATATTTTTGTACATTATTTTAAGTTTTTTTTGTATTTGGAGATTTTGTTTTTCCATATGTTACATATTTAAGAATGAATTGTCACTTTTAAAGAGGGCACACAAGGTTGCTAGCTGTCACAAACCATCGTGAGGGTAAAAATTAAATGTCCTTTTCCTACTACATGGTTCTATCAACTAGGTGTTTCGAAAAATACAAGTGAAAGCCATCAAACTCCTTGCTTAAATCAAACTCTCTCGTGAAATTTTCATAAATATAGGGATGCACAAATTCCTTAACTTGCCAAAAATATAATAAAATGACATTTTTCACTACTAACTTCATATTAAATGTCATGAACTTTCTTTTGGATAAAACCTCGAATGTGTTTTTAATATCCCGATTCAACTCTCGGTGAAATTTTCGTAGATATAGGGATGCACAAATTCCTTAACTTGCGAGAACTCTATTAAAATGACATTTTTCACTACTAAGTTCATATGAGATGTCAATTAAACTGTTTTATTATTATTATTTCAATTTAATGTTTCATTATGCATACTAAATCTTTTTTCATATAAAACTAAATTTAAATGTTTACTCATTTACAAATACTACAACACATACCCCTTTTTCGGATTGATGTTTATGAGTAGCAGGCCAAAACTTGCCAAATGCTTAAATTTATTTTCCAAAATTTCAGAGATGCCCATTTGAAAAACCTGGATATATTAGTGTTTGATACGAACAAGTTTCGAGCATACTGGTTCTTGGGGTACAGAGTTTCTTGTAAATTGCTACCAAGCAAGGAAGAAGTCAAAAGAGGATTGGTATTAAAACCATGGCCGCAACTCAAGGACCTGTGTTCTTGTCCCCAAATAGGACATTGCAACTAACATATGAGGGTGTGTTTTATGAGGTACTCATAGCAAAAGCCTAGCTCTCCACCATAGCAGACAAAGGGGGCATACCCTCATCTACAGATACTGTAAAGCAACTGTAGCCACATTTTGAATATTGCTACAAGGGCTTAGAGCATACTATATTGCAGGCTGTAAAGACTCCACATTCAAAACAAAATGGAAAGATAAGATGAGAAACATATTGGATCATAAAGCAATAGAGAGTATAGTGGAAGCATGGGATCCTTATAATTATCGTTGGTCCTCCTTAAGCCTTGCTAAGATTGGTGGCTTAGGCAAGAAGAGTGATTTTCTAGGTATCATTTTCATTTTGTTGCTCCTATGGGGCTTCTTAGATTCAGAATTTGAAGGGACCCAACATGGGAAAAGTGTTGTTTGGTGACTTGGGCATGTAACACATAGACTGTACTCAAGATTATTGGTAATACAAGATGAAGTTTGAGCACTATTTGGGAGTGGCTTGAATGCTTCTCTATACTATCCTCTATTGGTCTAGAAGTTGCCTCTTGTGACATGTGGAAATAAGGAGAAACATGCTAAGAATATCTCAGTTGTCTCGTAGCTTCTTCATGTGGAGCAGGCTCACCTCTGGTAAGTTTCATACAAGATTATGTATTGCTTTGATAGCATGGATGGATGCGTTAAAAGTTTAGTATGTTAAGCTTGATTATTGACAAGACGGTTCTGATCTTGTTGCATGACACATAAGACACTTTCTTTTATAGTACTCATTTTTAACATTTTTGGCTGTCTTTATAGCTACACTAGTTTGGCAAATTGTCAAAATTTCTCTTTGGAGAAATGTTAGGAACATCACTTTCTAAAGAGAACAAAACCATGGGCGAGAAGCAACATTACAAAACATATGTTTTTTGACAATTCTGCTTTTTATATGTTGAAGTGCTAATACGGTCATTTATCATTATTGAGTTTCTCAGAAGGAGGGATGCAATCGATCTTTCTTGATCAAGAAACGAACTTGAACTTTTGAATGGAAGGGAACAAATGGCATGTTGATTAATGTCAAACATTGAGGAATCCCAACTTCGGAACGTCACGACAATGTTTATGTAAGCCCCCATCATTGTAAGTCAGGTTTATACTAATTTTATATTATTTCAGAATAAAGTTTTTATTTAGTTTAATTATAATTTTAAGCTAGTAAAACATCAAGTACCCTAGAATGTTTCCCACTGCTAGACGTTTTTTGTTGAAATTGCTTTACGCACCCCAGAAATGCTTTGTAGCTAGGCCTTCCAATTGATATCATTTTTCTGCAATTCCAGATGTCAAGTTTCTATTCTAGAGTGATGGAGATGCAGCATTGCATGTTGGTGGGAACAAAAAACAGAGAGAAAATATCAAAAAATTGAAAATAAATACTGTGCACAGGAGCTCCACAATATTTTAGAACTGTGAATAATGGATAGCTTTGTGTGATCATGCCTCGCATGCATAAAAGGCAAAGAAATAAGTTATTTAATCTGAATTTTAAAACCCTCCAACTCAGTATACTCTCATAATATAGAGGATCCTTTATTTTTTAAAAGCAGAGGAATATCAATCCATGTATGGTATCTGCAACTTTGAATAAAAGGCATGGTTTGACCACTGAAAAAACTTTGTGTTCTTTAAAATATTATTCATACAGTTTTTGTCTCCATGGACAAAAATAGTGCTTTCAACAAGTCAGCCATCCAGCTACCATTGCAAAGGACAGAGGAGGTTCAAACATATCCAGAAAGAGTTGACCTAATTTTCTCAACCAATCTCTCATGCAATCCAAATTGACATGATTTGCCAAGAAGACAAGGCTCCCAAGGAGTCAATCGTGCAGCTTGTTGGACTTATTTATATACTAGATCTTTATTACACACCACCTTATATGTACTATTTTCCACAATAATAATTTGAAAATTTTAAGTAGGGAGTCAAGATGGCTTTACAAATATGGCACTGTTTAGGCTTGACACTTGGTTAAATTAAAATATATACCCTTTAATGGGGAATATGAACGGCATGCAGATAAGGCACGCAGTAGCAATGGTGGGTACAACAATTCCCTGATCAAAAGCCTTTTTAATACCCCCTGTCTTGGTGACGTGTTGATAGATCAAGTATGCAGAAGCCACTATGGAAATGACCATTCCAGCTTGGGTTCCTCTGCAAATCAACAACATCCCATAAACTACCATCCACATTTCCAAACACCAATTCAATCATTTGTTAAGGAAAACAATAACTTGCCTCAAGTTCATAGCTTGATAAGGAGCAATAATCACCAGTAACACAAATAAAAATGGTAGCTCCAATTCCCCTGTTCCCAGCAAATTAAGTTTGTCAAACACTACATTTCTGTCATGCAATTCAACTCAATATACTGTGCAAGAAAGAACGACCAAGTAAGTAAAATAGGATGGCATTTGAGTTCTTGTGACTCACCAGGAATGTAGTAAAATAGTCTAACAAGGAAGACCAGAAAGGCAGTCCACAAACCATAATCACCTCTGTAATAATGTAGACAAACAATTCCAAATGTGGGGTGAAGTTTAAACTCTCAGTTCATTTCACTGGAATTTGCCTAATTTTGCAACTGGGAAGAACCTGGTCACCTGATCCAAGAAATGACATCTCCAGGTACCTCTAGGGCCAATAGTGAAACAAGGAAAGATTTGTCGATGGTTGTGTGCTTTGATAACATCAAAACCATGCAACACCATAATTGAACCATTTTTTGCCTCAACAACTACTTGAGTCCCAAAAATAAAAGTTGAATTATGACTAAAAAAAGCCTAATGCCTTTTTTAGAGTACTAACGTTTTGAAATGGGCAAAAGCAAAAGCAAATAAAACTTGAGACATTTGTGTTTAAATATCTAAAGCTGAAATAAAAATTAAATTATGAACCCCAAGAGAGCCTTTGAGGTATTCCATTTTCTAAGAGGAATATATTGACAATTGGAAACAACCAGAAAGCAAAAGCTAAAAAGCTCAACATATTGTTGTAGTAGAAAAATCTAGTAAATTGAGGTTTCCTATCCCAAATTAGTTAGCCTTCTGAAGGAGCCCCTTGTATCAACAGTAGGCTTGAGAGAGATTGTCCTTAACAAAGCTATCCTTAGCACAGTTTTGAACTTGAGAGAGATTGTCCTTAACAAAGTTATCCTTAGAAGTGTTTTGAGTTGTTCTTTAGAGAGGGGAGAATTGTATAGCTGGAAAACCAATACGAGATGCTCTAAGAGAGATTATCATTAACAAATTTATACTTGGCAGAGTTTTGAGCTGATCTTTAGAGAGGGGATTGTATAGCTGTAAAACCAATCCAAGATGTGGAGCAACAATATCATATAATGGATTGAAAATAGAATGTGTTGTAATCAAATAACAGATCGAAAATATCAAAATTGGCAGAATGAAAGTAGAAATCACTCACCAGCCCACCATAAAATCATTTTCTCTTTGAGTAGCAGCCACATCTGTGGATTTATTGGTAAGAGGTATCATCCAATGTACTAAAATTACTAATCTAATCCAACCCTTTTGCTTTTCCTACATTCAACGAGAAATTTAAAAAATCTCATAGAATGAATGGAGATGAACATAGATCAGAGAGGAAAAGAACCCGATAGGTTTTCCTGTACAACTCCATAGTAGCTATATGTGATAGCAAAACATGGTGACCAACAATATATGGCTCAACAGTTGAGTTTCCAGCAATACAATTTCCAAATGGTTGGGAACATATTTGAGGTGGGGAAATGCCGTCATCTTATCCTGCAGTGCCAAAGACATTGAGCTCATTGAAAGTGGACCAATATTTCACTCGATCACCAAACTCCCTGAAACACACATCTGCATAACCTTTAAAATCCTCCCTACATAAGATTGAAGTAGATTAGAGAACTCTGCTTCTCTAACCATAAGGTTATTAATGCACCATAAATTGATGCTTTGACTCGTGTGTCAACCCACATGGGAAGAAAAACAAGAACAAGAGATGACATAAGATGTTTACACAATCTGTGGATTTAAGAAACCTCCATAGGAATCTTACAAAGCTTGGGGCAGATCAAAGTGGTACAATGTCACATGTGGTCGAATGCCTGAGACATGCATTTTGAAACGATTAACAGTTTTGAGGATGATAGTCACAGGAATAAAAACAAAGTAGAGAGACAAGTTTGTCAATAAATACTACCATGGGACAAAAGCTCATTTATGAGGTTATACTACTCAACGCCTTTTGGGTTAATGGGTGCTTCGCCATCTGCATCAATATATGTGAAATAGTTATTTCCTACCATTGTCCATTGAGTGTTTACTAAATTCTTAGGATTAAACATGTGGTCAGAGCTCAAACATAAATATACCAGGAATAAGCCTGGGCCATGAGATTGAAAATCTATAGGCATCTACTCCCATCGCAGACATTAGATCAATATCCTCCTTCAAAACCCACATGAAATTTTGCATCAGGTTGATACCCAAATCATCTAGGAGTTTAACTATAGATACATTAGTATGAAAACAACAATAATGGGGTTGGACATGAACATAAAGCTTGAGGATGGCTTACAAGTAGCCACTGCATATAGGTTGTCCTAGTGACATTTATTGTTCTTAGATTTGCAGATAATAATACCTTCCAACGATGGCATTGATCAACAACTACATCTCCATTACCTCCATACACAGTGATCCCTGACAATACAGTTAAAACAAACAACAACTCACTTCGAGCCTTGGCCTTGAAAGTCCCAAAGTAAAGTAAGGAACTGGGTAGAATGCAAATGAAGGGATGAATGAAGATATGTGATGAAACAGACCTTCCCTGTGAGTGAAAGTGTCAAATATGCTTCGCTTCCGGCGATCTTCTGCTGCAGCTCCTTCATACTGTAGAAAACCAAATGTTATTTTACAAAGAAACACGTTAGACAGTATTCCATATGGGCACAAACAGGAATTGAGTTTGCCATCGCAGAATTAGCAATACCAGGTAGTTTCGAAGTCCTGGAGACAAAAAGAGTTCAGAGGGCATGAGGAGGGGTTCGTAAGGAGAGAGGTGACCACCTAGAGAAACAGAGTGTGAATACTGTGTTGCCTTGGGGAAGGTTATCTGGGGCTGACTTGCGGAAGGTTATCTGGAGCTGGCTTGGTGCCAGTGGAAACCTCCCTGCCAGACAGAAAATCTAGCTTTTCCGGGCTGGACTACGGTTTTGAGCCCTGAGAAGTAACCTGTGAGAGTTTACTCTCAACAACTGTAACAGAAGGAAGACACTCGGGGGCAACTTGGACGTGATTGCCATTGCCAGTTCCATAGGCTGGGAGGTGTGGTCCTGTCCCGAATTCATTTTCTTGGAATATTGTGAACGCATTAGATAAGTAATTATGTTTATGATATGCTTCTGACAGTCCAACAGATAAGAATAAGTAATTTTGTTTAGGTTATGTGTCTGAGAATGCATCAGATAAGAAAAAGTAGTTCTGTTTATGTTATGAAAATGCATTAGATAAGCCAAATAATACTGCTTATGATATGTTGCTGAGAGCGCAATAGATAAGTAAAGAATACAGCTTAAGTAAGAAAAGACTACTTTTGTTATGTACCTATGAATTAAACATGTAACTGGGACAACAAGTGGTATATGTAAGACTTACACAATACTTATTTGAGTATGCATTCTTGGACAAATAAATTGTGCAATAGATAAGTAAAGAATACAGCTTAAGTAAGAAAACATTGCTTTTATATAGATAAGTAAAGAATACAACTTAAGTAAGAAAACATTGTTTTTATTATGTACCTATGAATTAAACATGTAATTGGGACAACAAGTGATATATGTAAGAATTACACAGTACTTATTTGAGTATGAATTAGTTAGCATTCTGAAGGAGCCCCTTGTCTCAACAATAGGCTTGAGAGAGATTGTCCTTAACAAAGTTATCCTTAGCAGAGTTTTGAACTTGAGAGAGATTGTCCTTAACAAAGTTATCCTTAGAAGAGTTTTGAGCTGTTCTTTAGAGGGGGGGATTGTATAGCTGGAAAACCAATCCGAGATGCTCTAAGAGAGATTGTCATTAACAAATTTATCCTTGGCAGAGTTTTGAGCTGATCTTTAGAGAGGGGATTGTATAGCTGTAAAACCAATCCAAGATGTGGAGCAACAATATCATACAATGGATTGAAAATAGAATGTGTTGTAATCAAATAACGGATCGAAAATATCAAAATTGGCAGAATGAAAGTAGAAATCACTCACCAGCCCACCATAAAATCATTTGCTCTTTGAGTAGTAGCCACATCTGTGGATTTATTGGTAAGAGGTATCATCCAATGTACTAAAATTACTAATCCAATCCAACCCTTTTGCTTTTCCTACATTCAACGAGAAATGTATAAAATCCCATAGAATGAATGGAGATGAACATAGATCAGAGAGGAAAAGAACCCGATAGGTTTTCTTGTACAACTCCATAGTAGCTATATGTGATAGCAAAACATGGTGACCAACAATATATGGCTCAACAATTGAGTTTCCAACAATACAATTTCCAAATGGTTGGGAACATATTTGAGGTGGGAAAATGCCGTCATCATATCCTGCAGTGCCAAAGACATTGAGCTCATTGAAAGTGGACCAATATTTCACTCGATCACCAAACTCTCTGAAACACACATCTGCATAACCTTTAAAATCCTCCCTGCATAAGATCGAAGTAGATTAGAGAACTCTGCTTCTCTAACCATAAGGTTATTAATGCACCATAAATTGATTCTTTGACTCGTGTGTCAACCCACATGGGAAGAAAAACAAGAACACGAGATGACATAAGATGTTTACACAATCTGTGGATTTAAGAAACCTCCATAGGAATCTTACAGAGCTTGGGGCAGATCAAAGTGGTACAATGTCACATGTGGTTGAATGAATGAGACATGCATTGTGAAACGATTAACATTTTTGAGGATGATAGTCACAGGAATAAAAACAAAGTAGAGAGACAAGGTTGTCAATAATTACTACCATGGGACAAAAGCTCATTTATGAGGTTATTATACTACTCAACGCCTTTTGGGTTAATGGGTCCTTCGCCATCTACATCAATATATGTGAAATAGTTATTTCCTACCATTGTCCATTGAGTATTTACTAAATTCTCAGGATTAAACATGTGTTCAGAGCTCAAACAGAAATATACCAGGAATAAGCCTCGGCCATGAGATTGAAAATCTATAGGCATCTACTCCCATCGCAGACATTAGATCAATATCCTCCTTCAAAACCCACATGAAATTTTGCATCAGGTTGATACCCAAATCATCTAGCAGTTTAACTATAGATACATTAGTATGAAAACAACAATAATGGGGTTGGACATGCACATAAAGCTTGAGGATGGCTTACAAGTAGCCACTGCATATAGGTTGTCCTAGTGACATTTATTGTTCTTAGATTTGCAGATAATAATACCTTCTAATGATGGTATTGATCAACAGGTACATCTCCATTACCTCCATACACAGTGATCCCTGACAATACAGTTAAAACAAACAACAACTCCCTTCGAGCCTTGGCCTTGAAAGTCCCAAAGTAAAGTAAGGAACTGGGTAGAATGCAAATGAAGGGATGAATGAAGATATGTGATGAAACAGACCTTCCCTGTGAGTGAAAGTGTCAAATATGCTTCGCTTCCGGCCATCTTCTGCTACAGCTCCTTCATACTACAGAAAACCAAATGTTATTTTGCAAAGAAACACGTTAGACAGTATTCCATATGGGCACAAACTCGAATTGAGTTTGCCATGGCAGAATTAGCACTACCTGGTAGTTTCGAAGTCCTGGAGACAAAAAGAGTTCAGAGGGCATGAGGAGGGGTCCGTAAGGAGAGAGGTGACCACCTAGAGAAACAGAGTGTGAATACTGTGTTGCCTTGGGGAAGGTTATCTCGGGCTGCCTTGGGGAAGGTTATCTGGAGCTGGCTTGGTGCCAGTGGAAACCTCCATGCCAGAGAGAAAATCTAACTTTTCCGGGCCGGACTACGGTTTTGAGCCCTGAGAAGTAACCTGTGAGAGTTTACTCTCAACAACTGTAACAGAAGGAGGACGCTCGGGGAAACTTGGATGTGATTGCCATTGCCAGTTCCATAGGTTGGGAGGTGTGGTCCTGTCCCGAATTCACTTTCTTCGAATATTGTGAACATTGTGAACGCATTAGATAAGTAATTATGTTTATGATATGCTTCTGAGAATCCAACAGATAAGAATAAGTAATTCCGTTTAGGTTATGCGTCTGAGAATGCATCAGATAAGAAAAAGTAGTTCTGTTTATGTTATGAGAATGCATTAGATAAGCCAAATAATACTGCTTATGATATGTTGTTGAGAGCAGAATAGATAAGTAAAGAATACACCTTAAGTAAGAAAAGACTGCTTTTGTTATGTACCTATGAATTAAACATGTAACTGGGACAACAAGTGGTATATGTAAGACTTACACAATACTTATTTGAGTATGCATTCTTGGACAAATAAATTGCGCAATAGATAAGTAAAGAATACAGGTTAAGTAAGAAAACTTAGCTTTTATATAGATAATTAAAGAATACAGCCTAAGTAAGAAAACATTGCTTTTATTATGTACCTATGAATTAAACATGTAATTGGGACAACAAGTGGTATATGTAAGAATTACACAGTACTTATTTGAGTATGCATTCTTGGACAAATAAATTGTACAAATTGATAGAGCATATTGTGAGATATACCTGTGTAACATGATTGAAATGGTAATGTTATTCAACCCATAATCAACAAAGAATGGGGAAACTGGGAAATCTCCGCTGTAAAAATTATATACAGCAAGCAAATGCTACTAACAGTATTCATCAAAACAATAAGAATGAAACCCATAACCCTGTTTATTTATAGAATGAACTATAAAAAGAGATATCAGCAATCTTATTCATTAACTGGAAATGAGTAAACCTGTGAAACACCCAGGAGATGTAAGAGCATGACAACCCCATTTCGTCCCGACATAAATACATTTTTTTTAAAAAGACATACAATTGCTGAAAGGGCGAAAAGATGCTCCATAACATAATTAGGCATTGAACTGAATTACCAAACTTGTGAGCATTACATCAACGTGTTACAATTTTAAGATTCGATTAATTATTTTTTATTCTTGCCTCAATACAATTTTCTTCCACAGAGATCGATGACGCTTACCTTTTCGGTTCAATTGTAATTTTAGATTCAATTAATTGTTTTTTGTTCTTGCTTCCTTCGAATTGTCTTCACAGAGAGGCGTGACGCTTCGCCTTCTTGCTTCAATTGCAGTAATCTGTCCAATACTTTTGCATACCTTTTCTTCCCATTCTTATTTTTGTCGCTCTCTATTTGTTTTTTTATTCCAACCATATTTTCCTGGCTATCAATGGCTGTGGTTGTGGAGAAGTAGTTTGATTCGTCTACGTTTGTTCATTTTTTAGGCATATTTTTGTTCAATTTTGGTTGTGATCCTCCTCTGCTGGTAGAGCAACAATAAAACAGCTTTTTCTGGTTACATCGAGGAATATTTTGCAATTTTTCCTACTTAAAACTCTTCTCTATCATTCAAAAGTCGTTTCCTTGATTCTTTTGGAATGTCGCCTGATATATGTTTATATATATAGTTGCATTTACATGGCCATTGTAGCTAGATAGGGCCAAGTAACGAGTCCGTGAGAGGGACTCTCAATCTCTTCTTCAAATTGAAAGTACGATAATAAGGTCGGAGGTGACTCTTCTTTAAAGATTGCTACTATTTCCTTTGCACCCAACTGGAAAGGAACAATAGGTAGGACGGTGAAGATGGAGCCGCCAAATGAAAAGTCGATGAGCCATTTTAAAGTTTTGTCGATGCACAGTACTTCTTTGAGGACGCATTCTTGGACAAATAAATTGTACAAATTGATAGAGCATACTGTGAGATATACCTGTCTAACAGGATTGAAATTTTAATGTAATTCTCCCATTATCAATAGAGACATTGTGCCTGATAAACTAAAGTAAAGGGAGTAAATGAACCATGTTCATAGTGCCAATACACTGGTCTGAGGGTAAGTGAGGTATTAAAATACCTATCCTCCTGCCAGGGTAACCCGTTCAGGTAGATTGACTTTGGGGTTGAAATCCCAATTTCAAAGAAAGAGTTCCATTGAGGAAACTGGGAAATCTCTGCTGTAGATATTATATACAGCAAGAAAATGCAAATAACAGTATTAGTCAAAACGATAAGAATGAAACCCATAACCCTGTTTGTTTATAGAATGAACTGTAAAGAGAGATATCAACAATCTTATTCATTAACTGGAAATGAGTAAACCTGTGAAACACCGAGGAGATGTAAGAGCATGACAACCCCATTTCGTCCAGACATAAATACATTTTTTAAAAAGACTAATACAATTGCTGAAAGGGCGAAAAGATGCTCCAGAACTTAATTAGGCATTGAACTGAATGAATATTATTACTATGCTCGGAGTGATCTTGAGGGACAGAAATAATTTCAGCATACCTCTTGCTGGGAGACTCATTCGGGGTATTGAATTATGAAGAGATCGTTGAATTTATTTTTGATAAATTTACAATTGGCTCGGATATGGTTTCTCATGGCCTGAGCAAGAGGAGACTGAATATGAATAGTGCGCGGCGGTTTCGAGAGAATGAGTTTGATATACCCCACCGAGGACTCAAACTTGTCGAGGCCGCCTCAATTGAGCTGGATTCCGTTTCTCCCGCAGACAAGCTCTTTTATAAAGGCCCGCTGTTTTTCCTCCATGGCCCCCTTCGTATTCAGATGGTAGAGAAATTGGAAAAATCCGTATCCTTTGAATCTCAAAAATAGATATTGGAGGCATACTCTGTTCGCTTCACCTTCCGAGTGCGCTCATTCCAAACCTGCGACGGTTACCGTGATGTGAGTTTATTATCAACAATTACAATCATTCAGTGACCTTCCCTTAATGGAACGACTAACACTATTCTAATCGTCTAACACACAATCTAACTGCCCAGAGTGATGACAGTAGATCTTAGGGACATTCATTTCATAAGGGAACGCTTTACGGCGTAAAAATAACTTTAAAATAATTTAAAAATTAAAAACA
>APFE031324645.1:0-11104 GCA_000404065.3 Pinus taeda | reverse complement strand
CTATTATAAAAAAGAAAATATAATATTTTTCACAGGAGTAGTCTACCTGGGCGGAGGAATTGCCCGGTTTCCGTCGCCGCCCGGAAAATTGTCTGGCTCCGGCCGCCGGCAATCCCTCTGCCCTCCGCCACGCTCCCCTGGCTCCACCCCCCTTCCTCCGCTCCACCCCCACTCCCTGATTTACTCAATCACCCCTAGCTCCGCTTCGGGATTTACTCAATCACCCCCTGGCCACCCGCTCTACTACTCGAATCATTGCCGAATCATTGCTGGATTTCCGATCGCGATCTTCCTCCTCGACTAGGCGCCTCCCGCTCTGCTGCTCGCCTCCCGCTCTGTTGCTCGCCAACCAGGTTTGTTCCGCCGCCCTTAACATTGCATTGTCTATGGCATTTGGACGAAGGGATTTGGGCCAATTCTCTGCCTACTGTTGATTTCATTATCAACCGAGATGCAACTAACTGTAGCTTAGAATTTCTATTGGATTCTTGTGATGCAAAAGCACCAATATTGGATTCTTGTGATGCGTCATGCAAAGCACCAATCTTACCTTTACATACAGATAACCCCAATGATATATATATTATAGAGCTGGTAATTCGATAGTCCAAGACAGTTGGTGGGTCTTTCTGTCTGTGCATATAACTCTAGTCCAGAAATTCTGTTGGATTCCTTGTGTAGCCCAGAAAGTTCTGTTGGATTCCTTGTGATGTAGAGCACCAACCTTCCCTGTGCATGCTGGTATTTCATATCTATTTGTTTCAATATCAACCCGGTTTTCCTTATTAGATATAGATATCAAGCCCTTAACATTGCATTGTCTATGGCATTTGGACGAAGGGATTTGGGCCAATTCTCTGTCTGCTGTTGATTTCATTATCAACTGAGATTCCTTATTAGATACACACACAAAGCCCTCAACATTATATTGTCTTTTGCATTTAAACGCCAAATATTTGGGCAACTTTGCCACATATCTTGCATATATGGTAGAATTAACCTTGGCCTATCATGGCAGAAGTATCAAAAAATGAAGTGAATCCTTCAACGAAAACCAGTTTCCTTATTGATATAGATACAAAGCCCTGAACATTGCATTGTTTTTGGCATTTAAACCAACAGATTTGGACAAATTAGCCGCATATCTTGCATTTATGGTAGAATTAACTTTGCAGTATCATGACAGAAGGTATCAAAAAATGAAGTTAATCCTTCAATAGGTAGTATCATGACAGCAGGTATCAAAAAATGAAGTGAATCCTTCAATGAAACTTAAATTAATGAATATAGAAATAATACAAAATTGAGCTTACAGAGATCCAAAAAAATTGATACGTTTTGGAATGCTTTGTGAAGCACTGGAGAAATGAACGAAATTCCTCATTATTTATCCATAATTGTAAAACTTTAAATTCACATAAAATGAAAATAGACATACAATTTTGGAAAATGAGCCATCGATTTTGGTTTTGGTACAGATTAGATCAGGCCCTTTCCTCACCTATCCCCCATAGTTCTTATAACCTAACTCTGCAACCATGACTGTCTCCGAAATTCCAGTAATACAGTTAGTTTTTAGTAATACAGATCAATAAAAGCTGAACGCTGTTTTTGGTACATATCAGAACAGGCCCTTTCCTCACCTATCCCCCATTGTTCTTACAATCTAACTCTGCAACTGATTGTCTCTGCAATTCCAGTAATACAGTTAATAAAAGCTGAACATTGTTATAGTTTTTATACTTTGGAGTAAATGAGTAAGTAGACAATTGAACCTTTTGAACAGTTTTCAGTTTATATTTTCCTGGCTATTCACTGTTTCACCTTGATATATTTTGGGGAAATCTGAAGTTTTGGACCATCATAAAAGAACATATGAAATTAAAAATTGAAAATAGGTTAGATATTTCAGGTGTGAATCTGATCCTGCTCGTCCTTAAACAGAAAAGGAAATAAAGGGTCATTTTGGTAAAGTAAAAACCATCCCATCAAGTTACAGAGAGGGTAGCTTTTAGATTTTACTATATATTCAATGAATTTAATTGGAAAAGGGAGATCTCCAATGTCACATGTTTCTCAATGCTATTTGTTGAAGTGACTCTTCCTTTTGTATCACTCCCAGTTTTGGTCATACAGGAATTGTGCAGAGTATTTGAATGTAGAGATCAACGTAAATGACTCCAAGGGGTGGTGGAAATACATTTTTGAAATTTTACCTTCAATCAGATTCAATGGACCTTTAGCAAGTGTGTATGCTTAAGGTATGATAAAAGATGAGAATTTTGGAGTCACTAACTAAACCTCTGGTCTCTGAAAATTTGCTCTTCAGACTGGTGTTTTCAGGGTTATATTCCCCTTTAACTTGATTCCCAACGAAGCTTTCGCCATTTTAAATCCCATCTTGAAAAGCTGTGTAAGCATTATCTTGGTGTTAATACCTGGAGGATGTGCCCAAATTCATGTTTGTGGCTTGATTTGTGACTGTTTGTTCAATTTTTATGTCTTGGCCTTGCTAGGATTCCTCTTTGAATCTCCATCAAAATGTAGCCTGTATAGGATTCCTCTTTGAATCTCCATCATAATGCCCTTCTTTTTAGACTCTAGGAATTTTCTTGAGTTTGTTGTAATTTGTTTAGCTCTTAAATCTTAATTTTTGTCATCTATTTGCATTATGAAGATTAGCTGATACTTAGTATCGCTTCAAATTTTTATGAACTTGTAACAGAGAAAGATCTTGTGAATTTAGTTGAACCTTTATATTTGTGGGTGATCTTGAAATGTCAGCCTTTTGGTGGTCTTTTGTGTTAAAATGTTTCTTGCCACAAATAGCATAATGCGAATAGTTGTTCATGAGACTAATGTAGCACCATGTTGTTCTGAATCAGGTTTATCATCCAAACATTAACTCCAATGGTAGCATCTGTTTGGATATCCTCAAGGAACAGTGGAGTCCCGCACTGACAATCTCTAAGGTCCTTTTGTCAATTTGCTCTCTTCTGACTGACCCAAATCTTGATGATCCTCTTGTTCCTGAAATTGCTCATATATACAAGAGCCAAAGGTTTCGTTATGAGGAGACAGCAAGAGCATGGACTCAAAAGTATGCCATGAATTGATTCCACTCTTGTCATATGAAAGCCAGGGAAGAATTTGCAGTTCACGAAAACTTGGTTTTGCCTGTATCAAGTTTGAATCTTCCTCAAGTCAGGAAGACAGGAAAATTATTGTTGATGCTATAAGATTGAAACTTATGGTGATCAATCAATCTCATATGATATAAATGAATATGGTGTCTATCTGTACATTTATAAGTGGAATTTGGTGATTGATTCATAATTAACAATGGATTTTGGCTTGATTCAAGCAGTGAGGATTTCCTTCATTTGTTAGTTTGTTGTAAGAATATTAGTATGGTTTCTATTGCTTTAAATAATGCTCTGCAATTTCTTGAGCAAAGTCTTTTCTTAAGTGTGTTTTCCAGGTGCCATTCAATAAGCTTTATTGATGCAGCCTTCTTGTCGTTTTCCTCTATTTTGCACAAAGTAGTTTCATGGTTTAAGATTAACATCTGGCTATATGGTTGTATGTTTATAGCTCATACCTCTAATTTAACCGATCTGGTTTTGGAATTTCAGTGCCCTCTGGGATTAGGAATGTTGTAAGATATACGTGGATATAGTGCTGTAGATAATCCTCCTCTTGTCAATTAATGACCTGAACCACTAACTTGACACTACTTCATTGTGCACTATGACATTTTTATCTAACTTCTTCGGAAAATGAGGAACTGATGTGATTCATCTTAATGCAAAACTTATAAGATTTGACAAACCCCTGTTCAGCATTGAAATTGATGATAGCATTCCATGTTATTAATTATCAATGTGTCTAATATTTTGACCCACATCTATGTATATTTATATCAGAAAAACTTTATAATCATGATTATTTAGGGATTGCATTAAGTCCAGACCTAAAATGGAAGATAACACTCATCTTTTGCATGAATGTTGAACATTCCGAAGTGCTACTCATGGGCAATTTTCTTTCCATAGGTAGGCACTTGACGTGAAAAAAACATTCCCTTAGTGAGCAATGAATTGACATTGATTAAATTGACTTGCTGGTTAACTTTCTTGTAGAGATATCACAAAATTGGTAATATTGTAAGACATGAATTAACCAAGTTAAAAAACAAGGAACACAAATGTTGGTCAATTTATTGGTTTAAATCCTACACACTTAATTACAAATTTCCGGGTGTAGACTTGCAGGATACAAGCACTGTCTAGTTTCTGAAAGAGCTATGTACCAACAGTGAAAAAGCTTCTAAGCATCGGTGATTGGGTGCAATCACACTCAAATGTAGTTGTATGGTAGTCAATATACTTATGCCATCTAAAACAACTTACAACTTTCATAGATTGCATAGAATATCTCTGATTCAAATTTGTAGGTTCCAGGACTATAGGCTACAGTAAAATAATCTTATTTGTTTATGAATGTTATTTGTTTATTGATAGATCTTTAAATACAACCAGTTTATTTATTTGTTTATGGATTTTCTGGATGCAAACAAGTTCAACCAGTGAAAAGAACATATACTATTATGATTGAATGTTGATCTTTGCTCTGAGCAATGGTCAAATATTTTCAGGAGTTAATGTATAAGTTGATTACCGTGATTGTTTTCTTCATGCAGTTTCATAGAATTAGTCATCAATTGGGATTAGAAACCAATTGGGTAAATCGTACCTGGATTGCCAACATTTGACAAGAGAAAATACCATTGGTGAAATTGGATAGCCAACGTCCATATCAAAGCCAAGAGGATGCCAAAGGATGACTTGACATACCAAAAGTCAAGTGAACTGAACTAGCCCCTCGTAAATTATCAGTAAATCTAAGACGAGATTACCTTGACTACAGTGCAGTGCTCAACACGAAATCTGGGGGAATAGATGAGAATCTGTCAACAAAAATTAATTGAGGCTCATGTAATCACCTGCTTTCAGGAGCACAGGTCAGCCGGAGTGGAACAACCTGAGCACAGACACTAGACAGTATTAAAAAAAAGCTACTGCAACCATCATATCCCACAAGGATAGAAGTGACCAATACCATCACATGCTACATTTTGGGAAGGTGGATATCACTTGCACTGCCGCCTTCACATGGCACTTTTAAGATGGTGACTGTGCAGTTGAATTGCACTGTCTCCAAGTGAAAATGAACCACTTTAGAAAGGCAGTTTTATTTAAACCTCCCAAAACTGAACCACTGGTCTCTTTGCCAACTTTAATAATACCCAAATATCATGACTCTTTCTTAGTATTTGTCCCCCAATTGAGTTCCCAGAATTTGCATATGGCTTCCTAGACCAATTACCACGCTGGGAAGCTGCAATGGCCTTTTTGCTACCATATTGCTTTGCTACTACTGATTCAAGCAACAACTTGGCAAGACTTTCAGCCAAGTTTGTTTGACAACCCCTCACATCCCCATATCAACTCCTTTTTAAATTCATCTAACTCGACATCAGAAATCTTGTCACCCAATTCTTTGTTCTCAAAATGGAAAGTAGCCATAGTTCCATTTAAAGAACAACAGAAAAGCGAATATCCATTTGAGCTCCTGTTTTATATAACCTTAGGATACATAATAAAATGTCAAATCCCTCAATTATATATTTCCAACATAGAAATAAAAAATATTTAGATCATTAAGAAAATTTCTCACCTAAAGAATGTTGAACCTACGTGCAGTGTTAACAAAAAATAAAATCAGTGCAACAACAATTATTATTTTGACATGCAGTCTTACTAAAAAAATATAATTGATTCAAGACCTTAACTAATGCCCCCCAGTGGCCTTCAGTTCTGTGTTCCAGACTCCAGCCACACTTTTGTCATCTGATTGGCTTGCAAGAAAAGAGTCAATTGGATCCCATGAAATTGAAAAATCAGTTTTTAGTAAAAGGCGGGCAAATGAACACCCTAACCTATTTTGAGGCATGACATGAAAACTTGTCACTTCACACACTACAAGATCAATACTTTTGCATCTTGGAAATGTCACCAAACAATGAGCTTCCTAGACAAATGAACCGACAGTATGTCCACTTCAGAGTTCATCAATTCAAGCAGATAATCTTCATTCAACTTAACTTTCCAATTTCAATTTTCTTCTTGATAGCACGATGACAATGGACATGATACATAAAGGAATATATGATACCAAAAACCATGAAAATCCCTGATGAACAATATGCAACAGAAGTATGAGAAATATGAAGAACCAAGTGCCTAATCCTCAACAAAAGTTGCATTGATACTCATGTTCTGAATCACCGAAATTTAGTGCGCCATCAATTAGTTTATGTTAATACATCTTACTATTGTACATAAGTAAAATAGAGCACTTTTAAACATTTAATTAAACATGTTTTATTCAGGCAAACAACAAAGGAAAAATAATATCCCTAGTAATAAAACATCTCAATCCACCAATAATCACTAGAAGCAGCCATTGTATTTGAAACATTGGTATTCTTCTCCTACCTTACCAACAAAGAGTAGATAAATGTATTCATGGCATAAATCAATAAGCTTATATAGTAAATACTAAATGCACATAAATGTACAAGTATATTCACTATGTCTACATTTTCATTTTGCAATTACACCCTTAGTCTATGGCATCTCCTTCTGTCAGTAGTCTACATATTATCTGAAGACCATTTAAATGGATCACCAGTCATATAACTAACTCAAGAGTATATCAATAACTTATGATTCAGTAAAAATACAAAAACTTTTGGAGCCACACCCACTTTTTGAGGGTCTCACGCTTCATACTCTTTTAGCCTTGTCAGAACGGTCCCAGTTTCATTAGGGATTTGAACTTGGTGGAGAGAGTGCAAGATCTACTCCCACCACTTCAACCATTGCTACTCAACACAAGGGTTTGTTAATCAATATGAAAAATACCAAAGGTTTGACAGACCACTAAAATGATGAAATGCTCTTACAATCAATTATCCCTCTACTATAGTTTGAAGTGTAGGCCATTGAATTTGTGGAATTGTTCCCAATGAGAGCTAGACACATTTTACATTTCTTTTTGTAACTTGTGAAAAGCATGTGTTGTTGAGGCCATTGTTATTGGGTCTCACCAGTGTCAGGTATTATGGCTCTCGCTATGGTGATTGACACTGAAAGCAAGTGGAGAGTTGATAAGGTCCTTTCCTTCTGCTCTAATATATGTTTAGTATAGGATCATACCCAAACATACCCAAGTTAATGATTTTCCTTGCCTTGGTTGGAGTGATGCAAAAATGAAATAAAATGTAAAGTTGGTTGCATTGTCCTTATTAGCTTGCTTATTTATCATTTATGAGGGAACTAAGCAAAAGAAAGGTGTATATTAGAGAGAGAAAAAAACGCTAGTCTAAGAAGGGGTAAGAAGCTGTCTTTTTGGTCATTGAGGGATATAAATGCTAGACGCAGAAACATAGAAACCCTTACAGTTATCCTTTAGCTAAATGGGTCTGAGTCTAGAAATCATTAGCACCGACAAAAGTTAAATTTTCCATTTGTCCTTGAAGAGAAAGTTCTTACTGCAGAAAATAGTAAAGAAGAGGTTTCCAAGGGCCTTGTATGTGTGTGCACTGCTAGAAGGCAAATAAAACTCTCCCCCATTTGTTGATCACTTGCTACTTTGTTATCTCCAAAATATTGTCTATTGGGGATGGGGAGACGAGAAATCTCTGGACCCCATTGGTTATGGGCCACATTCCATGTTAGAGAATTACCAGAAAGGACTTCCTTAGCAGATTGGTTCAAAAGCGGAAATATGGTGAAGGGAGCATATTTCAAAGAATGAACCAGTGTTTTCATTAGCATGTATGAGGAACATAGATGGAATATAGTTGACACTTGGAAGGATCTTCCTTATTAGATTAAATTGTTATATTAATAATTTAAAGGGGCTACCATTGGAATGATAAGTACATTGATTGCAACAGATCTGCTTCACTGACATAAAAAGGAATATATCAAAATGGAGTTGAGCTGAACATCAAAAGTTTGGAAATATAACAGATTTCCAGCAAGAAATTCACTGCAATGGATTTCATTATATTCAATTTATTACAAAATGCTAGAATTGTTTCCTCAAGACCGTGGAAATTGCCACATTATTGAATAATACTTCCCTGGTGCTTCCAGACCATCATTTCATGTAATGATGCTTATACAAAAGGTAAATTAATCTATCATAACTTTTTCACTTACTATACAACTAGAAGTTGGAAAACCATGGACTACATAAAATGCAAGACTTCAACCATGACCATCACTTCCATGATGTGTTTTACAACAAAACATATTTGTATAGCAGACCAATTTCCAACAAACCAACCATAATAGTTACCACCCCTCCCAACAAGCTTGAACTATAAAAATTGAGGTTCAATGCATGGAAAATCCTGGTTGGAAGCAGAACTGTAGAACAACCTGAAAAAAAAAAGAGTATCGACGTTAAAATTTTCAAAATTAATCAAGATAGTTAACACTTTATCAAGAGCATAAAAGATAGTTAACACTTTATCACAAGCATAAAAGGACAAAACATCATTCAGTGAACATCAACAAATCATGAAGAGGGCATGTTTAAAATAACATAACAATCTACTACGCTATCATATACTATTCCATGGAGGCAAAATCAACTTGATGAAGTCATGAAAATCCAATAAGATCTTTGACTAGAGGCAAGGAATCAAAAATCCAACAACAAAAAATGCAATGATAAGGTCCGAACCTCATTGGCCTTTGATCATCTAACCAAAACTTTATAAAGATGTAAAATATAAAGATCTATAAATCTAATAAACATCGAACCATGAACGTAGGTATGAGAACATAGTAAATACATGTTTAAGTATAAAAATCAAACATGTTGCATGAACATAAATAAGTAAAGAGATTCTATTTGACAACGAGCAAATTTTTCAGTGACCATGAACAGATTATGAAAAAGGCATTTTCATAACAACATAACAATGGGAAAACATAAATATGCTTATCATATGATAAAGGGCCACCCAACGACACCATGATAACCTAACTTATCTATTCTTTATGCATACCTCATTGATTCCCACTAGAGTTCAAGTCCTTCCATAGATGATCAGTCATGGTAGAAGATGATGCTTCTCCACTTATTCTATAGTTACCTAGAAAAATGTCAAACGTTATTACAAAGAAATTTTATAAAGCATCAAGGTATATATGCACACACAATTAAAAAGTGTCAAATGTACCTGGCATGGCAGGTAAGGTTGGATGGTCTTGCATCTCTCTTTGGTCTTGGGTTATCGCCATGGTTGGGGATTGTTGCATCACTATAAAAATAAACATACCACATGTTAGAGAATAGTGATGATTAAATACTTAAATCTAAAACCATGACTATTCAACACATGAAATTAACCTGGAACCATAGACACGACATTATTTGGCCGATGACGTCCTCGCTTATTGAAGTATCGAAACTCAAATGGTTCATATTCTAATGGATCAACATTTAAATCAATGTCCAAACCACTGTTTTTTCTGCTGCTTCTTCTCTTCTTTGTAGGGCTAAGGAAACTCTTCTTTCTCTTCAAAGATGGATCAAGAGAACCCAATCCAGGTGTGAAGTCAAAATCAGTAACGTGCAAATTATTGGCTTCATCCAACATTTTTTTAAGCATACCAGTCAACTGGATTGTCTTTTCCAAAGTAGTAGGAGGGTTATTGAAAATGAAATGTGTATAGCTAAACAACTCCTCCCTTGCCAAATGAAGTGCCTCGGCATCTGCATCAACAACATCTGTGGCCATAAGAGTAGCATCGACATTTGCATCATGGTTTTGAGGCTCTATATTGATCTCAGGTGGGTCATTGCATATGTTATCCTCTGCAGGCTGATGAAGCAATGGATTTGAATTATCCGAGTGGAAATACAACCAATTAACCTTTATGGCATGCTTGCAAATGTTTCCACGGATAGACCATGGACATTCACACGTTATAAAATCCTTACGATACCAGGTGACAAGGTAATTTTTACCTCGATCTGTCTGACTTCTCACCCAATAAGCACGGGTTATGTTCTCATGAGGACAACAATCAGTGTCCATAATTTTTCTTGCTCGTTCCATTGATGATTCTAGCTGCTTTTCTCTCTTGTAGTTGTTTAAAAATCCTTCTTCTTTTAAGATTTCCTTGAACCGATAACAAGGTTCAACTGTTGTTAGTAACATATGCAGTAACCAATCCATCCTCTGGGCACATTTTTTCTTTCTATCAGATAAAAATGTTGTTTTTAGGTAACAATGGTATGACTCAACAGCATTATTGGTCTCTTGATTTGCATGAGGAAACTCCCGACAACCTTTAACCCACATACCTAATTGCAAATAGAACGATGTCAGTCTCCCTATATCACCTTTATAAAAGAAAAAAATGCATATAATACGAAAAATAATATTTACTTACGAATCTTATCTCCAGTGACCCAATTTTTGTTGAAATAGTCTAAGAACTTCTCTTCATCTACAAACTTGATAAAAAATTGATTGATTGCATCTTCCACTTCATAATTGAGAGTGTGTTTCATGATGAAACCTAACTCACTGAACATCTCCTTGGCTTTTATGGAACTAGTGGCCAACCGATTGACATTTTTCAAGCAAGCCCTCCATACATGCCAAATGCATAAGATCACATCACAACCTATGATCCTCCTGCCATATTCAATGCATTTTAGTGTGGTATTTTTAGAAAAAATGCAAGTTTGGTTAATTCATGACAATGTTAAAGTTACCTCAAGGCACTGATTTCAGCCAGTGCATCATCAACCATGAAAGCATTGACTTTCCAATCAGGACGAATTTGGAAACACTTGCGCATGAGCTGCTCCAGCCATATTGCAATATCATCTGATGTGTTTCGTGATGCCACGACCCATGCAATAGGCACCCCGCTTTGTTGTTCATCAAATGCCATGAGTGTATACAACTGATACTTTCATTTTCAACATTACATAAATTCAAATA
>APFE031324638.1:1901-54156 GCA_000404065.3 Pinus taeda | reverse complement strand
AAACTGAAGAAGGCTCTTTATGGGTTGAAGCAAGCTCCAAGAGCATGGTACAGTAGAATATATGCTTATCTGATTGAGAATGGGTTTGATAAGTGTGATGGTGAACCCACACTCTACATAAAAGAGAATGACGGTAAGATTATTATTGTTGTTTTATATGTAGATGATCTGATTTTTACTAGCAATGATGCCTCTCTCATCGCTGATTTTAAAACAGTCATGAAAAGTGAATTTGAAATGACTGACTTGGGCTTCTTAAGATATTTTCTTGGAATTGAAGTAGACCAAAGTGAAAATGGTGTTTTCATTTCTCAAGATAAATATGTAGAAGCTGTGTTGAAGAGATTTAACATGCAGAACAACAAGGCATCTGTGATTCCAACTGTAGTGGGGCTGAAATTGATCAAAGAAGACAACAGCAAGGATTTTGATCCAAAATTGTATAAGAGCATAGTTGGCAGCCTTATGTACTTAGCTGCAACTAGGCCGGACATTATGCATGCTGTGAGTTTAATCTTCAGATTTATGGAAAGATCGAAATAGACTCATTGGCAGGCAGCCAAGAGGATTCTAAGGTATGTGAATGGAACAAAGGGGTTTGGTATTTTATACTCCTCTTCTGAAAGTTTCATGTTGACAGGTTACACGGACAGTGATTGGGCTGGAAGTGTTGATGATAGGAAAAGCACATCAGGATATGCGTTTCATATGGGATCGGGAGCCATCTCATGGGCTTCCAAGAAGTAACCAGTTGTGGCTTTGTCAACAGCAAAGGTAGAGTATGTGGCAGCAACAGCAGCAGCATGCCAAGCAGTGTGGTTGAGAAGAGTTCTCAGAGATTTGTGTCATGAACAGGAAAATGGCACAACCATTTACTGTGACAATAGCTCAGCAATAGCTTTGTTTAAAAACTCTGTTTTTCATAAAAGAACAAAGCACATAGATACCAAATTTCACTTCATACGTGAATTGGTTAGCAATAGTGAAATTGTTTTGCAGCATTGCAGAACAGAGGATCAGCTGGCTGACATCTTGACAAAACCATTGCCAAAGAAAGGTTTTGATCATTTCAGAAAATGCCTGGGTATGCAGCAGTTGAAATTAAGGGGGAGTGTTGGAATTTAATTCCAACTGCATCACATAAATACTGAACAAAGATTTGATCTACAACAGTTATTTCAGATTGTTCGGTGCTGCAAAGTCTTCTGATATTTTTGAGCATTAAATTCAGAAATTAAATCCCCTGCAGACAACCGACTTATTTTCGCCGTAAAAGTCATCACCGCCTCTTCTGCAATAAATACAAAGATAAATATCAGCAGATATTTTGCTTACTTTATTGTTTAATTCAGATATTTATTTTCCTATAAATGTAACGCACAGTAGTTCTGTTTTCAAGTGCAAGAAGGTGTAAGTAGAAAAGAACAGCAGTTCTGTTTTCTGTGAGTGTAAGAGATTTCCGAACAGCAGTTCTGTTTTTGTACTCTGAGAGAAAATAGTGAAGGTTAGAAGAATATAGTGAGTCTCTTCTGTAAATGTACAGCAGTGCTGAACCTGCGATTTTCTGAGATAAAAGTCGATTTCTGGAACTGAAGCGTTCCTCATGTAACAGCTAAGTTTACTGTATCAGTTTTGTTTACTGTTTAAAGAATACAAGTTTACTGTTTTGCTGTTTTGTTGTTTTTTCAGTTGCTGTTACACCAAATGTCAAAAACACTTTGATTTTACTCTGCAAGTCTATTAGTGATTTGACGCCCCTTGCTTTAGTTGTTGTTACACAAAGCGTCAATTTTCTTAAAGTGACTTAGCGTCAAAAACATTTTTCTGTTTTTTTCTGTGTTAACAAAAACAGTGTCATTTCCTGTTGTTGCAACACCACGATCAGCGTTGCTGCAACACCGAATCCTGTTGCTGCAACACCAAGTCCAGAAAACGAAATTATCAGTTTTTTGTGCAGAAAGAGAGCAGTTTTGTGTTGTCTATTTGTTAAGGAATTTAGCAGAAAATTCCACCATTGTATCAAAGTGTTGTTCTCTGATCTTTTGTTTTTGAAATCACCATAAAAATTCCAACAGCTATCAGAAAGCAAGGAGCAAACGCCAGATTCAATCAAAAAGTGTCAATTTTGAGCAAATTCAATCAAAAAGTGTCGATTGAGCAGGTTGATCGAGAGGGTACCTGGTATGTTCATCCCTCGGGTTTAGTAATTATATGCCAAAGGAAATCACTTAACATCATCACTAACAACATTGCACACCATGTATTTGAGGGACGATTATATTTTTTTCCATGCCCTGTTGCTTTTCCTAGTTCATGCCTTCCTTCGAGGAGCTTCAAAACTCCCTCTGTGGAATACGAAAGGTCTTATTGTGACAACCTTGGCTCAGGCCGGGCCTACTGAGTTCATATATTACTGGGCACATAGACCCCTGCATCATCATTTTCTGTATAGCCGGTACCATTCTCATCACCACTCTTCTTTCGTAACGGAACCCATTACATGTAAGAAAAACGTCCATTTTCTCTGTCATTAATTACGTTGCATTGACCGTGCGTAATATTGATGTTTCATACTGAAAATGTGCTTTCGTTTCTGTTCAGCTGTCGTGCATCCCTTTGCAGAACATATCATGTATGGAGCAATATTTTCCGTGGCTCAACTACCCATGGTTATCACCAAGACTGCTTCCGTTGGTGTTCTGTTCGGCTATCATTTATTGTTTGATTTAATGAATAACATGGGCCACTGCAACTTCGAATTTGTCCCCCCAATGGCCATTTAAGATTTGTCCGGTTCTCAAATACCTCGTGTACACACCCTCGTAAGTAATTCACGGGCTATACGATATATGAAAAGGATGGCTGGTTGTACAGTATGCCTTTGAAATTTGGCCAAAGATGGGTGATAATTACCTGTCATTTCACATTTCTTTTCATCGTTCAATATTTAAAAAAGAAAATTGGTTTTTGCAGATTTCACTCTCTTCATCATTCTCAAGTGCGCACCAATTACAGCCTTTGCATGCCAATCTATGACTATCTTTATGGAACAGTCGACAAATCTTCAAATACTCTCTATGAGGCTGCACGTGAGGGTAAATATCTCTGTCAACTGATTTGAAAAAGGTTGAATGGCTCAATATTTATTTATGTCATACAGCATAAATGATGGAATGACGAAATATATTTTTATGGCGATTAATCACCAAACATTTAATTTGAAACTGGGCGAAAAGAGGGTTGATTTCGTATGCCTGACGCACTTAACAAACCTGTCGTCGGTTTTTCATTTGCGTTTGGGTTATGCCTCATTTGCTGCAAAGCCATACTCTTCCAAATGGTATATTGAGATGTGGAGGCCTATCAGCAACGCAGTCACGCTGTTTTTATGGGTGTTTGGACGAACATTCACCTCCGAAAAGAATCGGCTAGATCGACTGCATATGCAAACATGGGTGATTCCACTATACACTTTTCAGGTGATGCACACAGCTTTATTATTTGTGGGTTTAATAATTCATCTAATAATTTTATACGGTAAAACTGAACTTTCTGTACGAAGGTGTTATTATTATATCAATTTAAATGTTTCTTAGCCTTGATGCTTAAGATTTTTGATGCATATTATTGTTTTGATCAATCTAGATTTAATAATCAATATAATCTAAACTAAGCTATATATTATTCGTAAGCACAGATAAGATACATGCAATCAAGATTTCAAAGATACATGCAATCATTTTAATGGTGTATTGATTGCCAAGATACATGCAGTCAATACACCATTCAAATAAAACACTATATGTTGTGGGAGAGCAGTATTACTTAGCGTTTATGAAATATCTTGCCATAATAACATTGTTTTCTTTGGTTTAAGAAAGCACAGATAAGATGCCAGCTTTCTGTTGATATCCATAATTTTCTTATCCATAAATCCAATCTCATTTGACGAATTCTTATCCATAAATCCTTATTTCTTTACAGTCTTTTTTTTCTTCTATTTATCGCTGTTATGGGTCATGGTCTTATACATGAGGGGCTAGTAATAGATGGTTTGGCTGAGGCAGTATTTCCTACCTTATGAGAAACCCAGGATTAACAAGCTCATTGAGGAATCCATATTGGACGCGGACAAGAAGGGAGCAAAAGTTATAAATTTGGACCTTCTCAACAAGGTATTATTGATCAATCTCATTTCGACCATCAGTCTTCTATCTTTTTTTATATTTGGTTGAAACGGATCCTGTTTAAATTTTTTCTATTGATAACGCCCAGAATGAAGACTTAAACGAAAGTGGAAAACTGTTTGTCAAGCGACACGAGAATCTCAGAATTCGTATTGTTGATGGGAGTACTTTGGCAGCCGCTTTTATTTTGAATTCCATTCCAGAGAAGGAAACGACCGAGGTGCTTCTTATTTCTGGGGGAGCATCCAACTTGGAATCGGGTATAGCAAGAGTGCTCTGTGAGCGTGGGGTTAGGGTTCAGGTTTGCATATATGTCCCCAACTAAATCATTGATTAAACACGGCTCCACTTTGCCTTTCGGTTTGATTCACTTACTATTTTACTTTAATGACCAGCAGCTTCTGCCGGACTCGGAAGAACAAATCCAAAAAACAAAGTTGGAGGTGCCACGGGGATTTAGACATAACCTCTTCCATGTCACAAGCTACCAGTCACACATTACCTGCAAGGTGGGTCTATGCATTATCTAGTGGTTTGTACTGTTGCAGAGATGTGATGCAAAGATTCTTCCTTGGGGAACTGTTTTAATGAATTCATATCATCCTCAGAAGCACGCTGTAATGAGGTTTTAGGGTATTTAATCGCACAGAAGTTGTGTTTGACTAACCGCTGTAATTTCTGAAATCAATTTTGTAGATTAATTGTCACTATTACTTCAGGATTTTGGTGTATTGGTATACTTACAATGGTAAACTTTAATGCGGTAAACTTTTATATGGGGTCAGAGCTTTGGCGTAGAATTTTCCCTAGGTACTTCCCTGTGTTACACTATGAAGTCATCATTTAAAAATATTTTAAATTTAGCTTTTTGGGTAAGGTTCAATTCCCAAGCAATTATTTTAAATTCCTATTTGATAAAATATGAAAGTGATTATTTAAAATAATTCGAATATGATACCAGACATGGATAGTAGGCAGATGGCTCAGTCGAGAAGATCAGATGAAGGCACCATAGGGCACTCGTTTTATTCCGCTTCTTCCTTTTCCAATACCAAATATTCGTAACGACTGCACTTATGAGACCGTCCCTGCAATGAGTGTGCCCAAGAATCTTGAGAATCTGCATGCCTGTGAGGTAAGCCTAATATTTTGTAAAAGTAATTATGTGTGTCCACTGGCACTATTTTAGGGAAGATGCTGACGGTGATTCCGTGATTTTGTTGGATGGAAAACGAAATGAAAGAACGGGTTGCCTAGAAGAGTGCTCAGCGCATGGCGTGTTGGAGGAATTGTGCATGCACTAGAAGATTGGAATCATCATGAATGTGATGATACCATTGACAGGGACAGCGTTGCTCGAGTATGGGAAGCTGCAATAAAACATGGCTTTCATCCTTTCAATGCGATCAAAGCCAATTAATGATGTTTTTTACAGAAAATAATTGTTGCTAGTAAGTACTGACAATAAAAGTAGTTTAGTCGAACGTGGTGTTAATAACAAGGATCAGTCTGCTTTTAGTTTGATATTTTATATAGGAGTGGGGCCTAAAGTTTCTTTTTATCCATGGTAATATGTTTGAAGGACATGCAACTTTCATATATTATTTTCATTATAAGTAATTTGTGTTTCTTTTCATATAATTTTAATTTTTTGGCGTCGGATCAAAATTTCTTCATTGATGAACTCTCAGAAGTGTTTTCCTTTATATACTTGTAAGAAGAAAAATAAAGAAATTTGAAGTTTCTTTATTTATGAATTTTCTTGAGTTCTTTGAGCTATATACTTGTAAGAAGAAAAGTAAAGAAATTTGATGTTTATATGGTTGTGGAAATATATAAAATAACGTATGGTCGTTTTAGTAAAATTTAGCACATTCAAAACTGAGTTGTAGATTTTATTTCCAGTTACAGACATCACGATGATTGAAGCTTTAAAATTTGTCGTCCTTGCACAGCCTCACAGTTTTTTTACTTTACTGGAAACTTATTTAAGCATTCAGATGAAAGAATTAATGACTGTTTCATAACTTCGCGGTACATCATCCATTAATTATAGATGGACAAACAAATTTGAATGCAACTAACTGAAACATTTATTCCTGAATCATGTGAATGCAACTAATAGAAACATTTATTCGTGAATGATGTAGAGCCGCCTGAGTGGTTGAATAACTTTAATAAAAAGTTCTATGTACGGCTATGTCGGGTTTTTTCAGTACCGAACAGAAGCATTTATTCAATATTAGAGAGCAAGGATGGAGGCTCCAACGAACCAAATTTGAGAAAACCCTACCCAAAAGTGTACGATACCTACAAACAGTGTTGGACCTGCTCAACATTTCACAATGAACTAAAAGAATTTACCGAGTCGCATTGATTTAGGTATCAATAAAAAATAGTACTTTGAACTTAAATTCATTCATGATGTAAACCTCAATCTAAAATTAATAATGTTTTCAAAGAAGTCGTTGTGAAACTCTCCAGTAATAGGATAGCATATTCAGATCCAAGTCACAAAGTCACATAAATGGCAAAGGTGGCTTTCCGTTGAACACTATATATTAAGGCAGTTGTCTTTAACGCGAATTTTTGAAAGCCTTTGCCGTGGCAGTAATTTATTGGAATTTTAAGTTTGATAGCTAGTTTTTGCACAATCAAAGCGTCTAGGGGTTTTTCAGGGTGCTGAATCCAAATATGCAGTTAAAAAACCATTTTAACTGCAACAAATCAAGATTTAAACTCAATTTCTTCTGCCAGTTTCCGTCACCGGAATCTCCAAAAAGTCGACAAATCCTATATTAAGTAGCATAATTATTAAATAATATTAAGTAATAAATGGAATATTATTATTGAATATAAATAATATAAATATAAAATAGTTTAAAACCTAGTGGAGTTTTTCTATTTTAATAGATATAGAAAATATATAAAATGTTTTTTATAAAACCGGTTAAATCAAAATTATGAAGAGATAGCATTTTAATCCAGTGGAGCAATATTGGAATGTAAATATGAAACATAATTTCAAAAATATATATATTTTTTATTTTATATGGTTTGTTGTAAAAACCTTTATATTATATATTTATTTAATTTTTTAATATTTTGATTTATATTTAATATTATATATTTTAATATAATGTTCATATTATATATTAAGTTATTTATTATTATGGGGGCAGGGTAGGGATAATGCATTGGGTAAATCATTTACTACCTAATTTAGTAACTATTTGACAAAAAAAATAAAAAAATGTTTAAAGTTAATTTTATAAAAACATTTTTTAGAACTTTTTTTTTTAGTTTTTTGGTCATCTATTGGTTATGATTCTTATTTTACAATGATTTCACAGTACTGGCATGACTGACACTGACCATTTGGCCTACTTCAAGAAACATATTTGAGGTAAAAAGCTTTCATGGTCTTGCAAGTTTTTATAGAAAATTTATTAGAAATTTTAGTCTGATTAGTGCACCAATTATTGGAACAATCAAAGCCATTCAATTGGACAGAGGCAGTAGACCAGAATTTTAAGTTGCTAAAGAAGAAAATTACAGAGAAACCAGTTTTATCTTTACCTGAGTTTGGGAAATTTTTCCAAGTTGAAACTAATTCTAGTGGAGTTGCAATTGGAGCAGTTTTGAGTAGCCTACTTTAGTGAGAAACTAAATGAAACTAAGAAGAAGTATTCTTCTTGTTTAGTGAGAAACTAAATGAAACTAAGAAGAAGTATTCTTCTTGTGATAAAGAATTTTATGTTATTGTGCAAGCTTTAAAAAAATAGAGACATTATTTGCTACCAAAGGAGTTTGTATAGTATTCTGACAATCGTGCATTACAGTTCATAAACAACCAGCCAAAATTGAACCAGAAACATGCATGTGGGTATAGTTTTTACAAAGTTTTACTTTTGTGATAAAACACTCAAGTGGTAAGTTGAACAAATTTGTTGATACTTTGAGCAGGGTAAATTTCGTTCATAAACAACCAGCCAAAATTGAACCAGAAACATGCATGTGGGTATAGTTTTTACAAAGTTTTACTTTTGTGATAAAACACTCAAGTGGTAAGTTGAACAAATTTGTTGATACTTTGAGCAGGGTAAATTTCATTGGACAAGAATTAAGAGTTGGTGTTGTAGGATTTGAAGAAATGGCTGATATGTATAAAGATGATGCAGAATTCAAAGATATTTATGTAGTTGTAAAAAATCCAATAGTTCATAATAGAACTCAGTGGTTAGATTATCTTATCCAAGGAGGTTTACTGTTTAAAAATAACAAATTGTGCATTCCCAAATGTTCTATGAGGGAAAACATAATCAAGGAGAAATACAGTGGAGGATTATGTGATCACTTTGGACAAGACAAAATCTTTGCTCAGGTAAATGATTTTTACTATTGGCCAAAGATGCAAGCTGATGTGAAGAAATTTGTTGAGAAGTGCAAAATCTGTCAGCATGCTAAAGGAAGAAGCCAAAATACAAGATTGTACCAGCCATTGCAAATACAGACCAACCATGGGACGTAATTAGTATGGACTTTGTTATGGGGTTACCTAAAAATCAAAGAGGAAATGATTCCATTTATGTTGTACTAGATAGATTTTCCAAAATTGCACATTTAATTGCATGTAAAAAGACTAGTGATGCAACACATATTGCTAATCTGTTTTTCTCAGAGGTTATAAGGTTACATGGATTGCTTATAAGTATTTTGTCTGATAGGGATAGAAAGTTTGTGGGAATTTCTGGAGAACTCTTTGGAAGAAACTAGGTGCCAACCTTAGTTTCAGTTCAGCATATCATCCTCAAATAGATGGATAGACTGAAATGGTAAACAGAAGATTGGGAAACATTATGAGAAGTTTGTGTATAACAATCCTAAGCAGTGGGATTTAGCACTTGCTTAAGTTGAGTTTTCTTATAATGAAACTCCAAACCGAAGTACTGGGATGAGTGCATTTCAGATTGTTTTTGGAATGAATCCAAGAGGTGTGTATGAACTTGGAAATTTGGGTAAATAGGAGACAAGAAGTGCAAAAGCTGAAGAGTTTGTAGAGTAGATGCAGAGACTAAGAAGATGTCAAAGACAGATTGCAGGAAAGCAGTGGCAAATACAAATAGAGAGCTGATATGAGGAGGAGAGAAAAAAAATTCCAAGTGGGAGATCTGGTGATGGTATACTTGAGAAAAGAAAGATTTCCTGCTAGGACTTACAATAAACTAAAGATGAAAAAGATAGGGCCATGCAGAATTGTGAGGAAGTTTTCAACTAATGCTTATGAAATTGAATTGCGAGAAGATATTGGAGTATCACCTATCTTTAATGTTATAGATTTGTATCCATACAAGGAGAGAGAGTCAGAGCTACAGAAGGAACCTACAGGAGATGAAGTTCAAACTTTAAATTGGGAAGAACAAATGCCAAAGACATTCAAGAAAGAGGTGGAAGCTATTTGGAGAAAAGAGTATTCAAAAGAACCACAGGATAGGTTTATTTTCAATATTTAGTCAAATGGAGGGGACAACTAGTGGAGGATGGTAGTTGGATAACAACAACAGAATTACAGAAGTATGGAATAAATCCTGAAAGTTTGTTGAAGAATTCTTTTCTTCCCCAAGAGTCTGATGTAGGAGCATCCCGACTTAGCCAACAATGTGATTGTATGTTCACATGTTGTGGCTAACATGAGATGAATTTCATTGACCTGAGTGGTCAAAATCAATTCTTAGTAGAGAGGGTTGGATCTCTCGAAAATTATCTTTACTCCAATTCTTGCAATAATTAGAATATTGTATTATTTTTAGAATAGGAGATATGTTGTTAGTATAAGTGTGTATGAGAGCTTGAGAATAGGGATTTAATGGTTGAGATTGATAAAAATAGAGATTGAGTTGTCAATGCAGTTAGGATAGGATTTGATTCATAAAATAGGAAAGAATGTAATGACAAGGAGATTAGATGATCGAGAATAGAGTGAGTAAGCGGGAGTTTGAGTGAGAGATAGGGTTTGAGATTGAAATAGAGGTCAAGAAAACTGTTGTAATCGAGCCGAGAGGGCCAATATTCTGTAATTTCCATTTTATTGAAGAATTGATTAAAGTGTGGTGTGACACACTGTTTTGGGACAGAAATTCCCTTATGACTGTGTATCGGCATTTTGGACCCTAATCGGGTATTTTCTCTATTCATACATTTTATTGAATATCACACTCGATTAATATTAAATATTAATATTGAGCTTAAGTGTTAAAATTTCCTTAAGCCTCTTTATTAAGATTTTGAATTAAGCATGTGGTAGTATTCGATAAGTGAGAAGTGGTATCTCGCATGCCCTAAAGGCGGTAAGTGGTATTCCTAAATTTCACGCGATTAGCCTAAGTGGGTGACACGTAGCACGAGAAAACTACTTTTCTCACGCACTCGACCTGATATTGGTCGTTTACGAATCTGCGCGAGATTGCGTGACAACCATTCGATTAGACGGGTCACATCGACGGTGGAGATCGTCTCGGTTAGTTGGTGAGCGGACGACGCGATATCCATTGGATCTGGAGAAGTGAGATCAACGACACGGATTGAAGCGCTTGATAAAAGGAGAAGTCAATGAGGGACCAACATTGATTGGTCAAATAAGTGGGACCCTTAGGGGGAAAATCCACGTACAGAATCTTTTTGTGCGCAGCTGATTGGTTACAAAGTTAAACAGTAGTCCAATTCCAGACTACCACCCCATTTTCATCAACCTTCTACCTCAATTTTATTATATTTATTCACAACAAAGGTAAAAAATGTTAAAATGTAACTTGCTTTTACCTTAGTTGCATATATCATTATTTTAGAATTTGGAATGTAGTGAAATGGTTTGTCTATTTAGTTAATATCATTAAAGAGAAATACCTAGTTGGTGATTTATACAAAAAGTTCATTTTAAACTCCAAATCTATTCAGAGCTGAAGAAGTAAGAACCTTAAGTTCTAACACTTTAATTGACAAGAATACATCGTAGAGAAATTGTATACATTAAAAAACATTAATTTACTAATTTCAAAGTTCAATAAGCTAATTAAATTAATGCTAATTTTTTTTTCTTGTTTTGATATAATAAAATGGTTTTTTGTTGTTGTTGTTGTTGTTGTTGTTAAATACAGTTTGAATTATCCACATTATTATATACATCTCATCAATGTTTCAAATCCCAAACAAAATCCCTTTTCAAAACAAAAAGATTTTTTTGTTTTCATAACAACATTCAAATGGTTGTATTCAAAAGGTAGAAAGAAATATAACTGAGTTAAAAAAAGCCAAGTGTCCGTCTAAAAGAGCACTACCTCCATCCAAGGGTTAAATTTGACAAGTACTCTTACCCATTAGAAATTTTTTTATGACGGTTTTATTTTTAAAGTGCTCTTCACATGACTTTTAATATTTATTTTTACCTATTTTTTATAATCTTTTGCAAATTATATTTATAATTGCTCTTACATGAAAATAATGAATGTAAATATTATTGCAATTAAATTAGACAATAAAATTTAACTTACAAAAATTGAAATACACATGCTATATCATGTTTTCCATTTAAATTACTTCAATACCAATCCAATTAAATTTCAATATTTGTGAAATAAATTTCAAACAAAAAACATAATGTGCATGAACTATGTGAATGTTCAAATATTACAGTCAATATCATCATGTAAAGGAATTAAATTTTTAGATAATTTATCCCAAAAAAATAATTGTCAAAGATATATATAAAAATCGAAAAAGAAAGACAAACTACATACATGAAAAGATTTCAGGTATTCAACAGCCTCATCAAATATTCCTGCAGTGTTCCTTAGTTGCATTGAGTCCAAAAATGAAAATTTATAATTATAAACTACCAATTGTAATAACTTTTATAAGGAATGAGTTCAGTGCATAACACACTCAGAATATTATGTTCTAATTTTCTTATTTTTTCATATTTGGTAGAAGCTATTCGTTTATTTATTTTTGTTCTTTGCATATGTAAATATGCTATTATCCATATGGCATGCATTGTGAGAAAATACTATAAAAACACCAAATATTATGGCATCTATAACATAATTTTCCAAGAAAAAAGATTTTTTTCAATTAAATAATTAGACTTCTCTGTTAAAAATTAAACATCCAAACATGACAGAATGGAATCATATAAAATATCCAAACATAACAAAATGAAATCATATAAACATTCACTTGTATAAAATTTAAACTTTCTTTCTCAGATTAATTCAAAAATCATATAATATAATTAAAAATTTCCATAAAAAAATTATATAGTAAAATTATGATAAGAAAATCCAAGTTGTAAAATTGTTAGACTTATCGTTCAATTATTAATTTGTGTGGCGAAATTTTCTTACAAATACAATAAAATTTTGTTTTATGTGGAAACGTATTTTCTCATAAATACACTAAAATTATGTGGAAAATTCATAAAAAACTTATGTGCAAAAAACCAGTGGAAAATTCATAAAAAACTTATGTGCAAAAAACCAGAGGAGAACCTGAACACAAGAAATTTCGTTCTAAAGTCGGTCCTATTGGTCCTTGGGTAGCGGCACTGGCCTTGGCCCCGAAGTGTACGGTGTCCACTAACCAAGGTTCGTTTCTTGAAATAGTGAGGGCTCTGAAGGGAGGACAAGGGATCGACACTCACGCACAAAACAAATATTTGGGAAATCTATGTGTCAAAAATAAACTATTCTGGGAGAGTGGTTAGCGGTAAAAGCGAGGCCCGCCCCACTTGTTTCTGAGCAATTAACCAACTATAAGTGGCAATTAACTATCAAATCCAAAAATACCCAGTATAGACACTGTTTATACTCTTATATACTCTGTTTATTACACTGGTGCATACTTATATACCCCTGTTCATTAGACTAGTGAATACCTTGAGCTGTAACCATGATGGAAAAACTCTTGCCCTAACCGGCCGGATAGAAGGCCTTGCAAATTTTATAGGCAACACTTGAAAAATCATTATGTTGTAATCACCCTAGTTTATTCATCCTCGGTTACATCGCTGAAATGATCATGAAAATCTTGTCCTATCTATGACGACGTTCCATTTGGCATGGATTCATCTAAATTAAGAGTCTTTATGATAATGAATCAGGGTTAGTTACAACAAAATATATATGCAAATTCCGTTTAGTACAAAGAAGGCGGCGTTTATATATACGAAAATTTGAAACTTTGGCATTTTTTAATACACTTGTCATTATGACATTTTCAAAAATTATTAGCAAGTCAAAGATTACGTGTTTATTTTGAAATAACCAGTATTTCACAAGTAAAAAATGAAAAAACATTCATACAGGCGTCAATTTTAAGCCTGTTCGCGGCAATTTAACACCCTAATATAAGTGACGTAGAAAAGATTTTCCTGTCTTGACAACAAAATTCGAAACATTCCTGCCAATATAAGTGATGCAAAAAAGATTTTCTTGTTTTAACGTAATAAAGATGTTTTTTTTAAAATGTGGTTTGGATTATCCACATTATTATCTCTGCAGCAGTGCAGGTAGGGTATAATCTACGAGATAAATTATTGATTATTTAATTAGAAATTATTGGATCTAAAATTAAAATTATTTGTCTAAAATTAATTTTATGAAAACAATAATTTTTTTTATCTTTTCATTTATCTATTAATTAAGCTCTTATTTTACTATTAGTTAAGTTCTCATTTTGCAATGATTTCAAACCGTGTATGTATTTGCCGCTTTTACACATAAAATATTATCTGTTTCAAAATTTACAAGTTATTTTTAACTTGCCAATAATTTTAAAAAACGTCATATTAACCGGCATATTAAAAATAGAAAGTTTTAATTTTTTATATATATATATTTTGCAAGTTGGCAACAATAACGTGATTAAAACTGAAAGGTGATAGTGTGATTCACTAACACCTTTCTGAATGATCTCGGTATCCCAATCACATGTAAAGATTACAACTTACGTCCTATAAGACAAAGCCATAAATCTAAATGCCATAGTAATAAATAGGTCTATAAGACAAAGCCATAAATCTAAATGCCATAGTAATAAATAGGTTTGGTGACCTCCGAGCTACTCACCGCCAAATTATGTTATGGTTATTCATCTGGGTTCCAACTTGCAAGTTCCAAATTCCAATCAATTGTAAGGTCTTAACTGATGTGAATTCTCGTGAGGAGGAGTATAGGTAGAATGCTGCAAAAACTTCGAAGGCTACAAAACCTGGAACTTAGCCCACCATTATGTTGCACAATCTAACTATGAAGAACTTTCAAGAATAAATAACAAGTAAGTGATATCTTATGCCTTGTTCTCTGGATTCTGATTATTTTGTTTCGAAAGCATTACTTGACACAATGGTTCTCCCCTGCTTTGCTGAACCTGTATGAATAAAATGGTTATAGTTTCAAATTAATTAATGCATAAGGGCAAACAGTGTCATGTTACCATATCACTGTTTATCTATATAAAAACCTTGTTGCCTTATTTCCTCGTCTTTTCCTTGTATGATTTCTCCATCTCTCCTCTTTGGTTGTTTTCAATGAGTAAGTCAACCACTCACAGGCCCAAGTCTGTCTCACTCTATAGAGCTTGGATGGCCTTGCAATATCCATTTTTGAATCAACTTTTGCAGAAAGTTTCATGGGTTGAGCTCTTGCTTCAAGTAGGTTTATTGATAAAGATAAATCCCTCAATTTTGTAGGTTTCTTGATAAAGATAAATTCCTCAATTGTTTTAGTTGCTGCTGCTGATAATGGTAGGCTAGAGACCCCAATACTTGCTATGAATAGTCGCTTTTCGCTAAGAGAAGTTGCAATTGTAGCTGGTCCATATGTGTTTCTTTCGTGTCTGTATATTGACATGAATCTGCTCATATATTTTAGATACGCTCAATGGCTGAGATGAATTAACTCCCAACTGAGTAGAACCCATTTGGGATAAAGGCATAGACCTCAAACTCATCCCATAGACCTCAAACCCATATCCATATTGTTGTTGATTATTGGCTTCTAACCCGTGAAAACTCGGGTACCAAGCCACATCTCCAATGTTACTGCATCCATTCATTAGCAATTTATATCATGAGCTTGAAATAGTGGGTGCACATGTTGACGTCTCTGGGACATTTCTAGCAGAATTGCTGCCTAGAAGTCTCGTCTGTATTTGTTCTTGATCTACCCTTGAAAAGAAAAAAACACCTACGAGATCCTCGCTATCAGACAAATTTGTCTTTGAATTTCTCATTACATAAGGTTCAACTGCTTTCATCAGTTCCTCATAGATTACATGCTCTATGAAAAAAATTCCACCATTTATGCTAGGAACATGCGAAGGACTTCGCAACTCACTCTGCATCGCTTCGGCTATCCTTCTACCAAAATTGTCCAAACACCTAAAAACAAATTTCTCTTGTAGGCTCTACAAAAACATAGAAAGATAAAAAAAAAAAACTGCTTGCGATAACTCAACTCCCATTTCAATTTCTTTAAAAAGGTACCAATTCCCTCGGTTCCGCGTGCAATAACTCAACTTCCATTTCAATTTCTATAAAAAGGTACTAATTCCCTCTGTTCCGCATGCCTATGGTGATTTATTACTCAAAAAAAACACTCCGGCAACCCCATCCATAAAATAGACAGTTCAAAAGCGTGAGTGACAAGTGGAATTTCACTGCCAAATTGAACCTCAAGGGTGATTTTCCTTTCTAATATAACAAAACAATTCCCAACCCTTCAACATTTTTTTGGTAAAATGATTGAAACTACATTAGAGTTGCAAAGACCATCATTAGATGGGTCAAATTTGAAATTCGTAGCCTGTGTTGATGAATCACTGTCATTTGGTTGCTCCCCATGGAATATGCACGCAAGTGAATAATTAGCTCTTCATGGATTATCCACACAAGTGAATAATTGTAGATAAAATTAGGGTGAAAAATTTATACAAGTGGTTTGTCTATCTATAAGAATACATGTGGATAATTAATCCAGTAAAAGAATATTTGACATTAGAATATGTCAGTGATGAATTAATATTTTTTTCTTCCACTGGTTTTTATTTTTATTATTAATTATTAAAGTTTATATTATTAATATTTTTATAGTTTATATTATTAGTTATTTTACAAATTGTACAAATAAATATTAAAAGTTATGTGATGAGCAATTTGTAAAATAAAACGGTCGTAAAAAATTCATCGACAAATAAAAGCACGCGTCAAATTTAACCATGCATCAAATTTAACCCCTGGCTGGGAATGCTTCGAATCCTTCGAGCCACATTGTATTTACCCCGCCAAGAAAGTAAACAAGCATTTGCACCAGATGTTGCAAAGGAAACGCTGTAAGGCATAAAGTGCAGAAATCCGTTATCCATATAGTGTGTGCATTAGGTCAATGACCTAAATATCAACATGTCTATTCACTTTTTCTAAATGTTGTAAACGGCTAGAACTATAGAAATATTCCTAAATGTGCACCAATTTTTATAGGCACACTCCTTATACCTTAAGATCTTTGGTTGCAGCTTCAGATTTGGAAGTCTTGAGATTTACCAAAGCTTCAATTCTTGCTTCTTCTCGCTGATATCTGAAATTTACAGACAACTTGAATGCTCACAGATTTTGTTGTGAAAATTATAGATAACAAATGTTAGCAATCTATTAATTTAGAAAAAGCTTTGTCAGAGATAAAGGTCTTATCGTGTTTATCAATACATAGCTTTGTAGATTACAGCTCATGAAATTTACAGACAACTTGAATGCTCACAGATTTTGTTGTGAAAATTATAGATAACAAATGTTAGCAATCTATTAATTTAGAAAAAGCTTTGTCAGAGATAAAGGTCTTATCATGTTTATCAATACATAACATTGTAGATTAGACTCATTTCAACTTTAAAAACTGGAAATTGAAACAGAAAAAAAGAGAAAACATAAAGGAAATTGAAACAAAATTGTAATATGATCTTTTAAATGCATTAACACTAAGCTAATGATATGTCCTTTAAAAATGCGCCCATGAAAATCGTTCTCTATTAACGCAAGCAAGAGATATTTAATCACCACTACAAATTGCTTTGACATTTATTGTGGTGGTCTTTAACACTGCATCTAACATCTATTAACGCAAGCAAGAGATATTTAATTACCACTACAAATTGCTTTGACATTTATTGTAGTGGTCTTTAACACTACATCTAACTGGTAAAGTTTATGTTCAAAAACACTTTTTTACATTCTTGGTCTAAGTGGAAAATTGTTTTTTGTTAACCAAACTACAGAGAGCAATCTGCATGTAGAGGTTGTGTTCACAACAGGCAAACACTTCGTGAAGAAGAGGGACAAAAATATCATAGCTTTGGGGGTGGAAAGCTTTGTCATGTTAAGCAAGGCAGAAGTTGACTCAATTCAAGATTTTAATCTCAAGCATGCCACATCCAAGGAGAGTGCCTTTGATCAAGTCCGTACAGAAGGGAAGCCTCTATGTCAAAAGGCTGTAATTGCAGGAATTTCAACGGATAGAAAAGCCTAGTAACTGAAACAATTGGTTCAACATTTATTCATTCTATGTTTCTTCAATAACATAAATACTGGAGCATGGCAGATGACTCACAATGCTCACACCTTTTTAGAACATTGATTGAAGGGGATTTGGCTTACTTATTTGTTTTATATTTCATTGTATATTTAGGAAATTAAAACATAAATTATGGACTAAACAAGAACATGCCCGGGGATAGAAAATTCTTAGAAAATGGTTGTCGACATTCTAATCCAAAGAATTGGAAAGAATCCCCAAACTTGTCAACTTTAAATGTTGCAAGCATGCCAAATTCATTATATGTCTTCAGTGCTTCAGAAATGTCTCAAACATCAGCTCTAGATCTTCTTCTTGTGCCTACGTGCCTACTCTTGCAACTTTCAAAGGGGTAATGCCTTTCCAGCTACTCACAAAAATGATTTGTGAATCTTATTTTTCTTAATGTTAGATATTAATTTACCAAATCCTCAACAAATGAATTAAATTCTTTAATGATAAAATGGAAATTTCGAAAAACATCACAAATAAAGATATAATGCATTGAACTTACAAGCCACCAAAAAACTGGAACAAAATATCAATGGACATTATCACGACCAAATGCGCACCAAGTGTAATGTAAGTAATATTATTTTCAGTGTCAACAATCTAGCACATTCAAAATTAATTACAGGTAACTGCCATTTATGCCAAGTCTCCTTTCCTTGCACAACATAACATCTCAATCTAGTTGCAAGTTAAACATGAAAAAAATTGTGTAATTAAAAATTGAAAAACAGTTGGTGTTGAATACATAATGAATACAAAAACTGTAGTATAGATTTCAGTTTTTACTTATGAGTTACCATTTCAAGTTTGTACAATACCTGAAATTTCCAGCATCTCCCCATTCAACTCTCTTCGGCTGCAATCTTCACTATCTGAGTTCCATGTTCTAGAATAATTGCAATTTTTCTTTGAAAACGCTTCCTTCTAAAGCTCAGATAGAAACATTACAATGCCTAGGAATTAGACACAAGAAGCAACCCACTTGAACAATTAAAGTGGCCCTTAAGGGGAAAACAACTGAACACGACGACTTTGATTTGGTTAAGCTGTCGTGACAGTGCGTACTTTTCTGTAAAAATCACCCAGGGATTTGCACATGGCTCCAATTGCTTATTCATGGCTCAAGAAATTTAACTTTAGTGGTTACCTTAACATACAACCATATTCACTGCTGAACTTTAACCCCACTTGCAAAAGCTTAAAATTAGAATCTCAAACAAAGATGGATATTGCAATTTCAAGCAAAAACATGAAATGGCTATTCATACATCACTGCATAAATTAAAGCACTGATTCCTTATCAGTGCTTCTTGCACAATAACTAAATAATAGAGGCCAATATAAAAGGAATCGAACTCAACCCGCAAGCAAGGTTCCACAGTTCAATCGGCCATTTAATACCAACACTCTAATGCCTTCTTATCAGTTCAATGGATTGGTATAAGCATCGACTGGAAATCTAATCAAACTCAGCCATGTAGCAAATGAGTAGACAAAATCAGTTTAGAGATTTCCCAAAATCCTCCATTCAAACTCGCATCTTTGGTGGCTTTCTAGTACCAATAATCTTGTTATAGAAACCCTTAGCTCCAAGAAATCAGCAACGAATCTATTGGGCTTCGTTTGTGAACATACAGATGCATCATCAATAGATAAGAATAAAAATAACAATCTAAATATGAAGCCCCATACAACCATTTTATTTAGGGACAGTTCCATCACTACCATCAAAAACCTGGCCACACAATTAGCTTGCTTTTCTATTGTTACACTCGTCAAGTTGTGTACCACAACCATAAAAGGAAAGGTCTTTATAATATTCCACTACAAGAAAACTAACTTGACCAATTCTAGATCAATTTGAAATGCCCAAGATCTCTGTATATATTTGGACTGGCAACCAACCTAGCTTGAAAACAGGTTGCACAAAGCCGTAAAAAATAAGCTATCATAAATAGAGTTATTACATGCACAAGGTGCTTAAAACCCTCCGCCTCACATCCCTTTACAAGGAGGATGCACAAATTGCAATATTATTTTATTGTGAATTACACCGGGGACTTCCTAGTATGATGAACTTGATTGCTACATCTTACCAACACATATTCTACAACAGAGCCACTGAACTTGCTTGGTACAACCTTACCAACACATAATCTGCAACTGACACACCGATATCTTGAAGAATTCCCCCACAGCTCTTGACAGTGAAGTGCTTTGAAAGTTTGAAGTTTGAACATTAGCCACCATATCATGTGATTCTTGATTATTATTTGCATGGTTAGAACTGTCAAATAATATTCCTTTGAGGTCCCAATTGCATTAGAAGGAAGTCCAACTAAAGCATGCCACTGAATATCTAAAGTCATACAGGCAGATACAATGTACAAGCATCATAGAGCAACTCAATATAAATACAATGAGCAAAGGAACCCCCTCTTCTGAAGAACCACAACATCTCTTCCATGACTAAGCAACCATGAAATATGTAATAATAAAAACCATAACCATCCCTGTTAAACTGATTATGACAATGCTTCAGAGGAAGCTACATTTTGCTCATGATGATCAGAATGATGTCTGGAGCTACCCTGTTCACATTTCCCCAAAACCTGCACAGTTGACGTGAAATACTTCATAACCCACGGATGCCTTGCAACAGCCTCTAAGTTCATCCTTTTCTTCGGATCTGTGAAATCCAATAGTGGCAGCTTGATTATTATGGTGAATTTCAAAATTTGCAGCAATGCAACTCTTAAAATTAAAATTTGCTCTATAAAACATTCAATTGAGAAAAGTCACTTACCCTTGCAAGGAAGACCTTCGAGTAAGTTTGCAAGTGTTGGATTCATATCCTTTGGAATTACAAGTGGATCATGAACAATCTAAGCCACCATCAGTAACAACAAAATAAGTATTTCCCTCCATCCGACCTGTTTGAAAAGTGAAAAGCAGCAGAGATTCATTTACCTTGTCATATATGCCTTGCAAGGAGTCACCAATGAAGGGATAAGAACCTAACACCATGTAGTGTAGTGTCACACCCAATGCCCACACATCATCAATTTTACCATGATATGTCAAGCCTATTGAAAACAGGCAACAAAAATTGTCAGGCCTATTTTGACAACTGAAGTATATGTCCTTTAACATGTGACCCTTTCTTCCTTTCCTCTGGTCTTTCATTTCATTGAACAGGCTTTTATTTACAAGAGAACAAGCATGAATTGAAAATATAATATTTGTCGAGTATAAGAATGTAATCTGGCAACAAACAAGATGGACAATATATCATCAAAGATATGAATACAATACAAATTAGCAGCAATGATTGTCCAAAGCTTGAGCAGACGATATTTGTATAGCTAGCAAAGTTTCGAGCACTTTACCTAGGCAACATTCTGGTGCAGTAAAAACAGGAGTACCAGGAGACCTTCGAAGCTCATCATTGCTGCCCTGTATACATCCAAAGGAACATTGGATTTTGTAAAACATTTCCTCCCAGTAATTGAATCCTCATTGTCCAATGTTAACATTTAATAAAAAATACTCACCTAACAATAGTCAACAGTAGGCATTTGTAATTGTCTATAACTATGAAATGGTGTAGTTTGAGAGGTCATATTTAGAACACATTCACTATCAGAAAGGAAGGTACACTCAGAGAGCAACTTTCTTACCTCAAACATCTTGCTAACACTGAAGTCAGAAATCTTAACTGTTCCATTGCTGCCAACCAGAAGGTTTTCTGGTTCGATATCTCCATGAAAGATATTTTGCACAGTAATTTTCAGGTTCCCAACTAAGAAAGTGGATGGAGGCAAGTCCAAATTTAACACAGTAAAAAGAAGATAAGTTTCATTATTAAGCTATTTTATTTTCCAACAACATAGAGAATGATTAATATTCTCCTTCAAATTGTTTTAGTGAAAACAAGGTATACAATATGTAAATATTTCAAAATTTGGTAACAAAAGAATGGCAGAATCAAAGCTTGAACAAATTGATACAATCGTTGTCAATGTTTTGTATTATATGATATAACATGCTTGACACATTCACTATTCTGCTTGAATTCAAATATGTAATTGACAGCACGCAGTTAAAAGGCTAAAATGTCCATACCAACTTTCTGTATTGCAGTGAAAAAAAGGGCTTTCAAAACAAAACCTGCTTGATTTTTATGTAGGAAACCAAAAAAATTTGACTAACACTGTCAATTCTTGTAGGCATTAACCTTTGCTACACCACGTTAATGCACAGACTTATGCACAAAGGAAATGAATTATAAATAGAATTTAAACAAGCAAAAGACACAACATACCTACCCTGATAAGTGAACAAAAATGCAAAAGCCTATCATCCAAAACCTGCAATTAAGCTAAATAATATCAATGCCGTCATGTCATATCATGTACATGAATGGATGATTGAGTTTAACTGAAAGATGAGAATAGTAAACGATTAAGGTTTTGCAGGGATTCAATACCCTAACCAGTACCCTTGCATGGTGGTAAAGCTTGTGCAAAAATCATGTTTGTTTGATAATTGCATTGCCAAGGAAAGAAGCTTTGTCTGGTTGGTTTCAGTTTTGTTTACCACTTGGCAAGGATATATGTGGTGCGTTCTTGACTCCACTACGCATCCTTCATGAATTTTTTTCAGTTACATATATCATGTGATCTCATTAATCCCATTGTTGTCCATCACAGGACAAAGGTGAAAGCAGGCAGGAGGAGGTGGCTGTGGCTGTTACTATGAGGGACAAATCAACACCAGTTCAATGCGAGCAAATTGGTGTTGAGATCCCCTCATAACTGCCCAGTGCCAATGCCAACTCCCCTTACCTTGCACGTTAAACATTGATTGGCATGGACCAAATAAAAACAAAAAAGCTTATGGGGACACAAAAAAACTAGACAATGAGGATTAAGAGGGAGAGATTTATGTCAAGCATCTTCACAGTGCAGAGCTACCTTGATTTTCTGCACGGTACAGGATATGAGGTTGTTCACTGTCTCCACTGATTCTACTGTGAGTTTGGCTGTTGGCAAGCTGTTGACTAATATCTGGAATGCAACTGTTAAAAGTGATCCTCCCACATGCGGGCTGTTGACTCCAACGCCCTTTCCAGTAGGATTTAGTGCAAGGGGCCTCCATTCTGGTCCGTCTGGAAGAATGGAAAAGCCAGAGGGTAAGAGGGCAACATAAGCTGGATCACCCCCACTCATAACCACATGCATGGTTGGGATGTCCACTGGAGCATAAACTACAAGAGACCCCGATGCATCTGTGCAAGTCTCTTGCAGGATCAACATGTTGCTGCTTTCGTTGGAATTCATGGCCTAAAATCGAAAACATTCATAGTTAAGGTTAGGGTTTCATGAGAGGAATTATTCTCCAAGAAGCATTTCGAAGAAAAATAAAAGGAAAATATGCTTGCTTTTAGAAGAGAAACATAATTGCCAGGATCTTGTCCTTTCGGAATGTGAGCCATTTCTTGCATTGGACCTCCATTTGATAGTATATCCCACTGTTCCAGTTTTTATTTTTATCAGTGGTCAGTAGAGAGTACTGGCTGTGGATGAAATGAAATAGAAAAAACAATGCCATGCTATGAATTATTGAGTCCAGTTATTCCTTACCTCGCTTCTGAGTCTCTCATCCCTCAAGAAATCAAATAATCTTTGCGGAGAAACAAGAAGCCACGCGCTGGCTACACGGCCCTCAAGCAGGAAGAAAGACACGAAACCAAGAAGAAAGACACGTTTCGTCACTATGAAGACACGTTTGGGTTCAGTCACTGTGAAGAGTCTCATCGTCGCCAAGAGGCTTGGCCTTCCATGGCCCATTGCCAGATCCTCCCTCTCTGTCTTCTAGCTGGTGGAAAAAATAACATTTTTCTATGAAAAAAAATAGATTAAACCAACGGCAGAAAACACCACAATCGTCTAACACACAGAATCAATGGCTCAGGATCGCACACATCACATTTTAGGGATGTCTTTCTCAGAGGGAACGCCTTACGACGTAATTAATAATAAATATCCTATCCACATTGTCATTAATCACGCAATCATAATTAAAAAAATATTTTATCACAAGGTTATTGACCTAGATGTAATAAATATTATTTTAACATGTTAAACATATATAGTGTAATAAATATTATTTTAACATGTTGAACATATCAGTTCCTATATAGTTTAAAAAATAAGTGGTCAACATATATTTTTTACATAAAAGTGAACAAGGGGAAGTAAAGCCAAGTTATTTTGTGCCACATTGTTAGGCATCAGATTTATTTATAAATATTTTACATATTTAATTGTTGATTTTTTTGTATTATTTAGATTTTAAATAAACTAAAATTTATAATCATCAAATTAATATCTAAAAATAATTAAATATTAATTTATTAAAATTAAAGTTCGATGGAAAGGTTATTGGGTTTGAATAAATCATACTTCATAATCTTTTGTTTGTGTTCTTTTTCTTTTCTTTTTTAAATCATGTTGCATCTAATACATCTTAGTTAGATACTAATAACAAGATTGAAATCATATTTCCTTCAATTTCTTTCTTAGTTAACTTTTTCAACAAGGAAAATTTTAAGGATGGAAATTTTTCTTGAAGTTTAGAAACAATGGCGAATCTCATTAATCCCTAATATGCAAACTATAAAATGTTTATTGATATATTTGTAAATTATTCAAATTTATAATGATTTTATATATAGTCTCTATATTAGTTGGCGATTTTTAAGGTACAATAATTTTATATTCTAAATTGGCGGAATCACCTTTTATAAAAATTTGGAAATTGGCGAATCTTTTTGTGGAAAAATCATGGAAAATTAGCCCACTGGGCGAACATTAGCCCCTAAAATTTTCCATGTTTTTCAATATTTAAAAGAGATGCTATGAGTATTTTGAATAAATTTTTGTTTCAAAGTTTTGGTAATAGTAAGAGACCATATTACAATTATAAATTTATTCTTAGTATTTTGCTATAAATTTTATTTTGCATTTAATATTTTTTCTAGCTAATATTACTAATTTGCATTGTTTAACTTGTCTAAGTTACATTGTAATTATTTTTATGTTATTAACTATCAGTAATCGAAGAAAAATGTGTTTATATTAGTTGAAAGATGCTATTTCAAAGAGAACAAGTTTAATTGAGACTTACCATTGACCAACTCTTTCCATTATTTATTTAATTCACTTTTATTTGTCAAGATTTCTTTTGGCTTTTCTTACAGAATCTATACTTGTGAGAGTGAATAAAATGATTTCTCAGTCATTTTACCTAATTGATAAACTTATTTTAGAAAAGGGAAGGTTTGAGGAAGCAAAGCATATGGAAGTCCACATTCTCATATTGGAAAGGTCTGAGAATGTTCTATAACCCATGCCTAGACTTCGTTGCAGACACACTTAGGTGTATTGCTAGTTACATATATCTCAAAAATTTACAAGGCCCTATTTAGAAAAAAATTCGAAGTGTTAGGGTCTTTTATACTATTGTTAGAGAAATTAGCTCTCTTCTTGGGTTCCATAAGTCATAATATTTTTTAATGAAATGCAAAGGAAAAGATGAGCATACCTATTTATATGGAGGATTGCTCCCTACAATTAACCACTGTAAGCTCCTCTTATTGACCATTATCCATTCAAATGATTACCATTAATACTAAAAATTATCTTTAATGTGTGATAATAAACTTTGAAATAATGATTTCATGCATCATCAAGGAAGGAATTAATGGCAGTACTACCTACGTAAATTTGTGAGTTGACACGTTTCACCCTAGCAATTTTTCAAAGATATGCGGGTGGTTTTACTCACGGTTCAAGTAGTTTTAGCTTGGGTTTATGCTAGGTTAATAATGGCCGATTTTATTAGAAAAATTAGGGAGATGAGCAAAGAGAACAATTAGACAAAAATCACAAGAGATACAAATATAAAGGATATAATACATTGACTTCAACACATATAGATTATGACTCCAACTCATATTATAGGAATCAATAGCTTCTGACCGACACTTGCGAACTTACAATGACGACTCACAATAACACATGGAATCATTACTTCCAACGCCCTCCCTTAATGCTTGCATGAAAAAAAATTATTACAACGACAAGGATAATCTGTCTGACTGGTTTTCATCAACACCCACATCCACTTTGGAATCTCACAAACACTGCTTTTTTGCCACCACATCTTTGAGCTGTTACTTAACCTCCATTTAAAACGTAACCACCTCTGACCATCATTGATGAACTTTGCACGATCAACAATATTGACACCTTGACTCGTCAGGGTGTTTGCGATAAGAGTTGTCAAGTAATGAACCATCATATGGACCAATCACCATCTGTTGGATATTTCACTTTCGACTATCCGTCGGTTGTTTGGATGGAGGTCTGGATACTGAATGTGTTCAAACGTTGATCAAGCAACTTGACCTTACTAACACACAAGAATTGATGTTTCTAACACCAAGGCTTCCAATTTAACCACCATCAACCCTTTTTATAACCAATAACAACATAGAAGAACTGATGTTTCGGACACTAGGACTTCCAATTTAAGAATCACCAACCATTTTTTATAACCAAAATTAAAAGAAATAGTAAAATTATTCAACTCACACCACAATATTTTACATATATAATAACCACTCTAACCATTACATTATTTTCCTTTTTAATAATAAAGTAGGTCTCAAACCAACATTAAAATAATCTTAAAACTATAAGGCTAAAAATAAATAACTTTTCCATTAATCAGAAATGTGGCCAATTTATAACACAAGTTGTGCTCCCTTCTCCTTGAATTCCTTTGGCACAAATTCCAAGGGGCGTTCTAACCCAACGGGGTCCCAAAAGGTTGAGTATTTGTTCACACGTGGTACCCTCCAACTGTGCATGCCTCCTTCTCCATGCGCGGAGGCATCATAAAGGCTACAAGATAAAGAAAAAGACATTAATGACATGTTGATCAATTTCTGGTTGCAAGGTGGATGTCAAAATACTTTGGATAGCAACATTTCATCATGCGTTTTAGGCCCTCTCTATTGTTTATCCATGCCAACCCCTTCTCTGTATACATTTCTTTCTTGAAATAATTGGTGAAAAAGTGATTTGTCTCTAATTGACATGATGCCATGAGCAAAAAGACAAAGAAGGTTGTCTCGTTGGTTCCAAAAACTTTAATTTTATTCTCTTTCATCGCTTTCAAATTTGAGATCAAAGATTTTACTAAGAGTGCAAATCTGGTTCTTCTCCCACGCTACAACAACTTGACTCAATGTGGGGCAAATATTAGGAGATCAAACTGAGCGAAATTGATTTCCGATAGGCTAAAAAACAAAAGCAGGGTCTTCTAAAAATTTACTCACACTAGTAGCATCTCCTTAATTTCATTAAAAAGTCGATTTAACTCATGAGTTGTCCATCTCTGCATATTCACAATGGATCTTAGACATGCTTGGATGCGTGTAGTCACTACATAACCAATTAATCCATGACAAATTATTTTCCTTTTCCACACCCGCGACAACAATGAATTAATACTATGGCATGTAATGGTGGTTATCCTCAACCAATTCCATGACAAAATCCTCCTCCAACAATGATAATTTACCCAAAATGTTTCAAACTACAGCAATGGAAAGTTGTATCTCACACCCTCAAAATCGACTAATAACCACACATAGATCTAATTACAGCTCCTGATTAAAGAAATGATGATTGTGAAGATTCCAACGGCAATATCATGTCGTTTCTCACATAACCTAATATGTGCATCACACAATGACTTTAAAACAAACAACACTCACAAAACAAGATTGCAACAGCTTTAACAATCTAGATCTTGCCTCTCATATCTCATCCTTATGGCTCTGATATCATATTATAAAATTTAGGGAGATGAGCATTTAGTGTAGAAAATCCTATAGATTCACAAGTTCATGTAATGTACTAAAGCACAGGACAAGAATATACTTCTACTTTCAACCAACGGAAGCCAATAGATCGATGAAAACAATATGAACAAGAAGAAGACAAATTAATGGCACATAACACAAGATGTATCTGGGGAAATCCATTGCTCAAGACCTTGCTATTTGTATTGCAAATATTATAAATATGAGTGAAGATACAAAATGTGTTCTCACTAGAACAATTCTGTACAAGTATCCTCAACTCTCTCAGCTCACAAGCTAGCTAAACCAAATCCTTAGCCTATTCAACAGCTCTCCAAGCCCCTAATCTCTTGCTTAATTCCTAGGATGAATAGCCTGTATTTAAAGGGAATTCATGCTTCCAAAATAGTGCAATCCAAACATAGGATCAATCTATGGTGCATGCATGATATTTAAACTCTAGTAAATAATACAACTGATAATATACTTTCCCAACATTCTAGTCTCAATTGGGTCTTTCTTAGAATCGACATGCATGAGTTTTTGATGAGGGAATCTTCAGTTAACTAGAGTGGCACTTGTGGATGCACTAGTGCACCAACTGACTGTTAACTCGCTGTTAGTTCCTCAAACAATTTGGAACTAATTTATGAACTTAACTCAATAAATTGAGTGGTCTAATTTCAAAATCAATTTAAACTCATATTGGACTCCTAAAACTTAGGGAGAACATATACATGACTATAGAAAGACTTCAAACTCAAATAGAATAGAATTCAAGGACAAATTTAAACTAGAATTTCTTGTTGCCATTTCTCAATAGTCTCTCTCAATAGGAAAGGGATTATCAACTACCCCGATCCCGTCTCTATGAAACTCGAATTTACATCTTGACAATGCCTTTTTCAAAATGTCACATCTTGCTCCTCTATGGGAATGTACTCTAACAACATAATCCACCTCAATACACAATCTCTGAGATGATGATATCAGATATCAATATGCTTGGACCGATCACGAAAAACTAGATTTTTATAGAGTTTGATACAACTCTAATTATCACAGTAAATCATAGTTGGATCAATTTGTTGACCAGACAAACCAACTAGGATCCTCCTCATCCACATGGTCTCACACGATACTTGACTCGCAACCATGTATTATGCCTCTTTCGAACTGAGTGCAACCGATTTATGTTTCCTGTTGTACTAGTATACTACCATTGACTCAATGCTAAAGATCCCTCTTGATGTGCTCTTCCTATCAGATGGACTCCCTTCCCATTCTACATTGGTGAAGCCTTGAAGCTTCACTCTCTCTGTTCTTTTGTACCATAATCCATAATGAGAAGTCCCCCTAATGTATCTCAATACATGCTTTACTGCCTTCCAATACAACTTGTTAGGCCTAACCATCGCTTGACTAAGCTAGTTAACTGCATAGCACATATCCGGTCGTGTGTTCACCAAGTACATTAGTGAACCCACAAGCTTCTTGTAAATAGTAGCTTCCACTACTTCCCCTAAAGTAGCATCCTCCTTCCTCTAGTTACCTGCTAGAGGAGCCTCCATGTGTTTGCTGCTATCCATGTGGAATCTCCTGAGTATCTCATTAGCATACTTACCCTGAGACACAAATAACTCCCCATCTCCCTGCCATACCTCCATCCCAAGAAGGTAATGCATGAGCCCCATGTATTTCAACTCACACTCTCTTGCAAGGTCCTCATTGCAAGACTTAATCAGCTGATCATCACCTGTCAGTATGAGATCATCAACATAAAGTACTATGATCAACAGTTTACCTTCTACCACTATGTGGTACAGGTTCACATCTGATTCACTCTTCATGAAGCCCAACCCGATGAAGTAGCTATCTATCACGGTGTACCAAGCACGGGGTGCTTGCTTTAGCCCATATAACACTCTCTTGAGTCGGCACAAATGCAATTCACGGTAAAAGGTCTCAAAACGTTCAGGTTTCTATATGTACACCTCTTCCTCAATCATGCCATTAAGGAGGTTGTCTTCACATCCATTTGATGTATCTTCCAACCCATTTGTGTTAATAGTGCCAATATAGATCTAATCAATGAGTACCTTGCAACAGGAGCAAAGGTCTCATCACAGTCAATCACCTCTACCCATGAAAAGCCACACACCACAAATCTAGCCTTATGCTTCTCCATACTACTATCTGCAGCTTGATTTATCTTGTAAAGCCAACAGGAGCTCACCACTAACTTGTCCTCCGATCTTGGCACCACATCCCAAACATTGTTACGAACTATGGAGTCATACTCCTCCACCATGGCATCAACCCAAACTGGTTGTTGCATTACTTCTTTAAGGGAAGATGGCTCTGTCACAACACATTCACTCATAAGAGCCATGTATCCAGTGTACCTCTCAGGTGACCTCCTCTGTCTGCGCTGAGAAGTGGGTGCTCCCACATTCTCCATACATCATCCAACAATCTGTCAACCTCTGCATGTGGCTGCTCCACATCAATCTAAGGCTCCTCAACCTTAGGAGCTAAAATATCCTCATCCACATGTAGCTCAAGCTCCATCTCAAGGGAAACTCACATGGCCTTCTCCTCATCGAATCTGACATCCCTACGAACCACTGTCATCCTGCTAGTCGGAAAGTACACCCGACAGTTGTGAGGTGTATCAGTGTACCCCACAAATATCCCCAACTCTATTTTCGGCTTAAGCTTCTTTCATGCATCTTTGTTCATATGGAAATATACCAATGACCGAAAAATCCTAAAGTGACCAAGATTTGGCCTCTTACCAGAATAAGCCTCCTTTGGTGTCTTCATCTCAAGTATCCGATGTGAGCTACAGTTCTGAACAGACACCATCGTGTTGCATGCCTCAACCCATGAGTGTAGTGGTAGGACTTGATTATGCAACATCTTCCTCACTACCCCTACTATGCTTCTTTTCTTCCTCTTGGGCACCCCATTCTACTAAGGGTTATGGGGTGCTGCCAACTCCTGTGTAATCCCTTCTGGTGCACAATTCTTTAAACTCACAAAACTTTGTGAAATTTTGATCCTTTTTCTGCATGAAAAATATGCAACATTTATGAGAATAGTCATCAACAAATATAACTGATAATACCTGTGTTTGGTCGTGGATGTTGTCAAGAATGGTCCACACACATCTGAATGGACTTGCTTTAGAATAACCTCTGCTCGACTGTCTTTGTCATGAAAGGAAGACTTGGTGTATTTTCCCATAATACATCCCTTTCATGTATCAACTTCCTCAAGCATACCTTTGAGAAGATCGATAGAGATCTGCTACAATATCTTCAAAGCTCCTTTATGCAAGTGGCCCAATTGCCTAAACCACAACTTGCCAACATCTCGGCTCTGTGCCCTTTCTAATTTTGTTCTCAAAGCAACACACTCCTCTACCTCCAGCTTAAAGAGATCCTTCACCTGAATCCCTATCTTCTTTACTTGACCCCTGGCTATGTGTCGAAGGAACGCCTTTCCTTTTGAGAAGATCACATCATAGCCTCTATCCTCAAGATGGCAATAGATACCAAGTTATTCTTTAGCCCGGGCACATACATAACATTTTTCAAGGTGAGTGGAGCCCTATTCTCCCTCTAAAAGGTAATCGTGCCCAATCTAGTAACACTATACTTCTCGTTGTCACCCATCTCGATATGCATCTGGAGATTTTTCTCCTCCAGGTCACTGAATAACTCTTTGTCGTCATTCATGTGGAATGAAGCTCCATTGTCTAAGTACCATACACTTCCCATCATTGATGACACAATGCATGAAAAATATCCAACATTTCTGAGAATAATCATCAGCAAATATAACTAATAATACCTGTGTTTGGTCATGGATGCTATCAAGAATGGTCCACACACATTTAACCATATCTTCTTTACATGAACCATGGCTATGTGTCGAAGGAACACCTTTCCTTTCGAGAAGATCACATCATAGCCTCTATCCTCAAGCATGGCAACGAATACCAAGTTCTTCTTTAGCCCGGGCACATACATAATATTCTTCAAGGTGAGTGGAGCCCTATTCTCCCACTAAAAGGTAATCGTGTCCAATCTCGTAACATTATACTTCTCATTGTCACCCATCTCGATAAGCATCTGGAGATCTTTCTCCTCTAGGTCACTGAATAGCTCTTTGTCACTAGTCATGTGGAGTGAAGCTCCATTGTCTAAGTACCATACACTTCCCATCATTGATGACACCATGCATGCAATGAGGGAAAATCCCAATTCGAATTGAGAGGCCAAAGCCTCATCCCCCACTCCTCTTGAGGACTTCTTATTGGACATCTTGAGTGGACAATTTGTAGCAAAATGGCCCATCCCATGACAATGAAAGCACTTAAATTTCATCATGTCTTTCTTCTTACCTCCATGATAAAAATATGGTTTGGAATGGGAAGCTTTCTCTCTCCCCTTCTTCACCTTTTGCACGCCTCTTCTGACTAACATGAAGAGTCAATTGACCTCTATACAGAAGGGTCAAATGAAGAATTTTGGATTGTGTTCATTCTTCCTCGAGAAGGTAACTGAGCTACGTCCAAAAGTATCAGTGTCCATCAGTAGCCCTAGAGATCCACGAATGGGTAGATGGGCAGACCTGATGAAGCACCTTAGGGGTGGTGACGTGCCCAGAATGACCTTTGATGATGAGTTTTTCGCCTGGTAGGATCAAAAGATCATCGCGGTCGATGACTACCGATATTCCAACATGGATTTCTGAGAAGATACAGACTTAGTGTTACTACCAAATGCAGCATGGGGAGACATAGGTAACAATTTTTAAGCTTTTGTGAGTTTTTAAGATTTTTTAAATTTTAAAATATGAAATGAACTTAGAAAAAAAATATTTTTGATGAGACAAAATAGTGACAAAATATAATGACCATGTTCCAAATGTGGGTCTAGTGAGACCTGATGGATTTCCGAGGCACAGGCATCATAGAAAAGGGGCTGAAGAGGCAGCAGACGAGACAAAGGGAGTCCTTTATGCTATTCAGAGAAAATTGGTGAGGCTAACTTACCAGGTACCTATGATAGTTGTAGAGCATCTGCCTGAGGAGATGCAACGTCGTGTGGTAGGGGTGCCATGGGACTGGGTCCGGATACTTCGGCGTGTAGCCAACACTATGGTTAACCTTTTAGCTGCTCATCCTGAGCCGGTTTGATAAATAGATCTATGCATTACTGGACATGATTATGTGCATAAGCCCAAATTTTGAGGGCATCCTATCCCAATTTTGTATATTATTTTTGAAACACACCATCTATATACAAGTGATTTTATGATATATATACAAATTCTTTATTTTTTTATGTTATTTAATTTGATGAATGATTAATGTGCCAATCTAATGCTTGATTAGAAATAGAGTCTACTGATGAATTCTCAGATCGTGGAATGTGAACATATGTGATATAAATAAATGATCATTGCAACACTCTCGCTCTCAAAATTTTGCGATATAAATAAGGATTGCGAACCCGATAAGTGTTATTTAACTGTGACACCACCAGTTGTGAGTCTAGATAAACTACCAATGAATCAATCCCATAAGATATTGCTTCAGATAATAAATTTAGAACGTAAGTATATTTGGTAATTTTTTTCAAAGCAGGGCCAATCATACTCACCTCGACACCATCAACTGGCCAAATGGATAATAAATCACCCAAACCGTGGAAGCAAGATTCCGACTGTGCCTACTTGCACCGTTGGCGAATCCGAAATATATTGAATCATCCATCAATACTTGCCAAAGTAGATAAAAAAATATCAATAGCACAAAACTTCAGATAGATATGTACAAAGATACAATATATACAAACAAGCAATTGCTCGAATGAAGCCTAAGCAAAATACTTCATAAGGTAGAGCCCATTTCTAGGCTCCGCTAGCTTGTTCCCTTCAAAATCAATTAATTCATAAGCCCCTTTTTTCAAAACACACTTGACTATAAAGGGACCATACCACATAGATTTTAAATTTCCTGCCCCTAGGGTGTCTTTGTCTTGGTCATAGACTAATACAAGGTCGCCTTCAGAAAAAACCCGAGGACGGACAACTTTATCATATTTATTTTTAATCCTCTTTTTATGGGCTTCATTTATTATGGCTTCATCTCGACGCTGCTCATCAAGATGTTCCAAATGAACAAGGCATTCTTCAACACTAGATGTCTCTCGAAGAAGTTAGCTTAAGGGACAAAATTATAGATTTCATAGGGAAGATAGGTTCCAACCCATAAACTAGCTGAAAAGGAGTAAAACTAGTGGCAACCTTAACTGAGGTTCAATATGCCCAAAGTTTCGGATACAACATGATGTGCCAATTGGACAAGTTTTATCAATTGTCCTTTGCAGGATGGTCTTAAGGGACTTATCCATGACTTCAACGTGCCCATTGGCCTGAGGATAATACAGAGATGAATGCTCCTACCGGAAGCCCAACTTAAGAGCCAATTCGGTCATCAGTTGATTTTGGAAGTGACTGCCATGGTTAGTGACAATGTCTCTTGGGATACCAAATCATGAAATAACCTGGTTGAAGAGAAAAAGGGTTGTTGTCTCACTATCATTCTTGAAAGTAGGCATGGATTCAGCCCACTTCGTAAAGTAGTCCACGACCACAATGTTGTACTTGTGTTTCCCTGCCGACGACAGATTACAAGTAGTAAAATCAACGCCCCACTTTGTAAATGGACCGACAGTGATAACAGGAAAAAGTGGAGCTGAATGTGCACACATTTTTCAAGCATAAACTTGACAAGGATGGCAACATTTGACCACTTCAATATAGTCTTTGAAAATTGAAGGCTAAAATTAGCTTGCTCGCAAATTTTTTTGGGCTGTTGTAAGCCCTGATAGATAACCGCCACAAGCTCCACTGTGGAAATCATTGAGTACTGACTTGAATTCTTCCAAAGTTAATAAACACCTAAGGATTGAGTCAACCCCTCTGCGATATAATGTATCACTAATAATAACATAGTTTTTGGCAAGGTGATGTAACTTTCGATGCTCATATTTGGAGAAAGCAAGTTGAACCTTCGAAGTCTGGAGATATATAATGATATCTTTGTACCAGGGATCTTGTGAATAAATGAGGAATAAATGTTCATTGGGAAAATTTTCCTCATAAACAATAGCTTCCTCACAAGGCAGCTCTGAAATAAATTTTGCAAAAACTAATGACTTCTTAGATTTAGCTGACAAGAATTCAAGATCAAACTCTTGCAAAATAACACTCCATACATTATACTTGCCCCAAATCACTCACCTAGTGAGGAAAAACTGAAAGGGATTGACAATTTCTAAGATGAACATTTTGCGAAGTAAAATGTAAGGATGAAGTTGTTGAACAACATGCACAGCCGCTAAGGCCAATTTCTCGATGGGGGAATAGCGTAGCTCAGGTCCTACTAAGCCTCGACTCAAGTAGTAGATTATATGCTCACTGAGAGCATCATCCTCCTGAACCAGAACCATACCAATGGTTGATTCTGCCATAGCGAGATACAAAAGGAAATCTCTGACATAATCTGGTGGACTTAATAATGGAGCAGAGGTTAATGCTTTTTCAAATAATCAAAAGATCGTTGCGCAAAATTGTCCCATAAAAATGGAACTACTTTCTTAAGCAAACACATAAATCCTTTGGTTATCTCAACATAATTGGTTATAAATCTCCTCAAGAAAATTTCCTTTCCTTGGAGACTTTGAAGTTGACAAATGGAAGATGGGGGAGGCAACTGAATTATTGCCTCAACCTTGAAAGGATCAACTCAAATCCCTTCAGTTGATACAATGAATCCTAACAACCGATCGGATGTGACTGAAAAACACACATATTCGGATTCAACCAGATTTTATAAAAACGACATCTTTCAAAGACTAACCAAATGTGCCTGGGATGATCAATTATCTTGCGAGAATGAACAACTAAGTCATCCAAGTATGCTTCGATAACATGTTTGATGTCGTGGAAAGCATAAGACATGGCCCACTAAAAAGTAGCTCCAACATTTTTAAGGCAAAAAGGCATCTTCTTGTATGCAAACATGCCCCATGGACAAATAAAGTTTGTCTTGTGTTGATCCTCTTGACGGATAGTAATTTGATTGTAACCAGAGAATCTGTCTGTGAACGAAAAAATTTCATTACCCACACATTCATCAACAATTTGATCAATAAAAGGCACGGGGTAATTGTCTTTTGAACAAGCTTTATTTAAATCCCTAAAGTCGATACATACTCGGAATCATTCCTTGCTTGTTATCTACCGGGACTGGGTTGGAAACCCATTCAGTTAGAGGAACGGGGTGTATGAAACCCACCTTAAGTAGCTTTTCAACTTCAACTTTAATAGTTGATGCTTTCTAAGGATTGACCGGTCGAAGTTTTTGACGAATAGGTTTGGCGTTTTTGTATGTCTTGATCTCATGCTGGACTATAGATGGATCAATTCTAGGCATCTCCTCATAAGACCAAGCAAACACATCTTGAAATTCTTTAAAGAGATTGGTCTTGAATTTCTTCAGGGGAATAGTCAACTCCGATGAAGACATTTTCAACTACGTTAGGATTCCTAGAGATGTTCACAGGTACAATTCGTGAGATAACCGACATGTTACCTTTGGCAGAAAACTGTGCTAGAGCCAAAGGGTTTGAAACTATACAAACATCATTAGTAGACATATTGGACAAACTAGATTCAACTTCATGCAATGGAGGGAGAAAATATGAACGATGATGTAAATCCTCCCATGGTCGATCCACACCCATCATTGCTTCCAAAATTGCTTCTTCAGATGGTAAGACTGTATCCAAGCAATCCAGAGCTGAAGTAGAATCAAGGGTCCAAGCAGGAGCCACATCACCATCTAACTCCTCTTGTGAAAAAGGAGTGGGACAGTTGTCTGCAGATTTAATGATAGATTGATAAGTGAGTTCCGCTACAGACATGGGAAATGCCATTCCACCTACCTGCTCTCCATCTAATGTGGTGGTAGATGAAGGCAAGGGCCAAGGGTCAGAAAAATAATGAGTTTGAAAGAACTCTTTCCAAGAAGGTCCCCTAGAGGATGAATCACATTAATTATAGTTGTAGGAGTAGGGAGGTCAAATATACCCATTAACGAAGAGTACATCCCAAATCCTAAATTCTCAATAGGTTGACGGGGATTGTCCACCAATGGAACGGTAGAATCTGAAGTTGTGTGAGAGTCACCTGGAGAATAATCTAACTGATAAACTCTAACAATCCTCCCCTCATGAGGAAAAAATAGTGGAATAATGATGAAACTATGGCATCCATCTCATATATCCAATTCTTTCCTAAGAGGAGGTTATAATCCAGGTTCACATCAACAATTTCTACCTCAATATTCACTACCTTTCCCCCAACATAGATAGGAAAGGTCGAGATAATCCCATGCGGTCTATGAGAATGTCCATCAAATGTCGTCAAAAGATTTAGTGAAGGAACAACTAAAGGTGATCCAATGGCCTTCCCACATGACATAGACATCACACATGTGGAAGCTCCCTCATCTATAAGAGTCCAAAAAATATTGGTCTTTCGGTATGTGGACTTTATCTGGAAAGCCATATGGTGAGGAAGTCTCTTTTTGACATTCAACATATCAAAAGTGAGCACTAAAGAATTCTTTGGATCTATTGCATTGATTGCTAAAAGAAAAACACTTCTCTGAGCAGGGCACAACTGGAGTACCTCTAATGTTGACATAGCACAAGGATTTAGAGCCAGATATTCTACAATCGAGTAGATATGGGTTGCTCTAGCATTATGGTTAATAGTCGAGCATTTTGTGGAACCTTTTGGTATCTGACGTACAAACTCAATAGTGGGTCATTCAATATGTAGTGGTTTTGTGGCTTCAGGGAAAGATTTAGCCTTAGATGTTTCCAAAACCATAATCGCATGCTCGCGTAGTGACATCGATATGAGAGCTCATCAGTTAAACATTTGACAAATTTTCCCCTTCCTGGTTGCCCCCGGTGGAGGTACTGACATTTGAATTTGTGCTAGCAAGTAATTGTTGCCCTTAGGGAAAACAGTTAGTCAGAACAACTTGGGAGCTATAGGACCCTTGTTGTACTAATAAGCGCTGAGTGTCTTGCATCTTAGGGCAGAGGTGAGTCATATGATCTCCATTGCATAACTTGCATGGAAATTTTACCTTTTTATTGGACTCTTTCCTACCCTCTTTGGCATCATTGTCGGGTTTGTTTATATTGCCTTTCCCTTCTTGGTTCTTCTTCTTACCTCCTCCTTTCCTCTTCCCATTGGATTGTTAATTTCCTTTAGGGTTAGTGGTCTGGACAACATTTATTGAGGTAGGTTGGGAAGGTGTAGGTACAGATGGTGCTGCTTGGGTAGAAGAAGCAGTTTGTAGAGACAATTGCTGTAATTGATTCAACAGGTTCACCACGTTAACATCAATCGATCCGACTATACCATCAACATGGGTGCCTGGTTTAGGTTTGGACAAATCGACCTTAGATCCTGGAGCATCAGGTCAAATTTTCTAAAGAACCCCAGATTGAGAATATATTAGTTCCAATTGTCGGGCTCTGAAAATGGCCTGCTCTTCTGTATAAACACCAGAGAGAGACACATCCTTTGAGATCTTAGGTTGTAATGATTTGAGAGACCATTTGAGAAGGAACTCTGGTGGGATCTCAACTTTGATAATCCTTTTCCTCCTCCTCCATTCCTGGATGTGATCTGAAATGTGGGTTGTAGTGTCTTGCCGAAAGTTAGCAAGAAGTTCAGTTCCAGCTTCATATCGGATAGGCAACTGAAAATGGTTCAAAAATACATTAGCCAAATCACATAAAGAAGTATAGGTGCCCCCTGGGAACTCTATATACCATTTGGTCGCATTTCTGATTAGGGTGCGTTGAAATAACCTCAACCTGATCGAATCATCTATCAGGGAGTTGGATGAGCACCATAAGTGAAATGTGGTTACGTCGTCTCCTGGATCTTCACCACTCTTGCCTTCAAATTTTGGGATATCTGAGGGAAGTTTAGTTGGGACTGTAGGCCAAGCTAGATTGTACCGAATTGGATCATTTGTCAATTTAGTTAATTCTGGCAAGTTTAGTGTGGCCAGAAAAGGGATTCGTTGCAGACCTTGGGAATTCCATCCAGTGTAGGCAGGGTTCCCAAAGGTCTGAAAAGAATGACCTAGATTTTGAAAAACACCAGGTTTCCCGAAGTAACTCATAGAGCCTATCGAACCAAAAGGTACTCCTTGTGGTCCAGCAAAATTCTGAGTTTGACCAAGTCCTGCCGAAAATCCTCTGTAACCAGTGAAGTTACCCTCTAACGAAGTGTTAAAAGGAGTTGATAGCCCCTGATAAGGATTCCATGCGTTAGAAAAGGGTGGAAAATTTTGAAACAAATTAACTAAAGAATACGACACATTCCCTGGTTGGCCGAAAAATTGATTCCCAGCTCCTATCCCATGAACCGCAGGGTTTGTCCAACTCTAGAATGGGTTATTACCTTGACTTGTAAAAGAAAAAGGCATTGATCCTACTATTGGATTGGAGTGTGGTATATGACCACTTCCAAATGGGAAACCCTGTAAAGAAGTCAATCCACTCATCATGGATGTGGAGGCAGTCGATGGTATATTCAAAGGAGCTGAAGGAATCCCGTGAGACGACATTCTATAAGGGATAAATCCAAAATTAGATGCAGTAGCCTGAGAACTTCCACTCATTAACAAAATGGAAGTAGAAACAAATATAGTCATGCTGGGAGTAATATAAGGGATGGAACTAGTTCCTCCTCCTTGTATAGATATGGGAGTCTGCATACTCTCAACACTCGTCATAGATGCCATGCGTCCAGTAGTGGGCATTGAAGGAATATATGGGTGTAAACCTAGGCTTGAAGGCCTATGAATCAGGGTTTCAATGTATAGTAGAATGTCTAGATGATCAGGAGGAAGAGGAGAATTCTGAACTATAATTGACTTTGAAAGCTATTCAACTTCGATATTATCTTCTGACTGAAAAAGTACTCGAGAAAGAACTGGTGTGTTCCTCTCTAACTCTCTACTGGTGCCAGGTCTATCTTGTGAATTAATGGCCCCAAGCGGAGGATCAATCTTTGATGAGCCTGCTGCCACTGGTTGACAACCACTGGCAGAATCGCTCCTACGCCTTCTAGGGGAAGGATTTGGACTCGTAGGTGATAGCCCACAAAGTCCCCTAGACCATCAATATGGCCAATCAACCTCTTTGAATTATTTAAAATATCTACTTAAAGAATAAAAAAATTATAAAGCTACGCTGACTAGGAGCAAAGAACACTCACTAAAAAGTCCCTAAAGATATCAGCAATCAAACAAATCTCGAGTATTTCCACTCCAGGTGATTAGGACCGGACACCAAAATACAAGAAATTTAATAGCAAGGGCCTTCCGAAAATATACTGGGGTAATTACGCCCCAGGCCTACTAGCGAAGGTATCAGAGGTAGTTACGCTAACCTCTAGACAACAACCTTTGCTAGTGCAAGCAACCAAGCTTCGTAAGGGCACCCTCCATAAGTACTACTAAACATGATACAACATCAACCTCAGATGCCACGGGATTCCCCTCCATAGCCACCTGTGTGATCCCTAAGATAGGCAACTATGGTCACCAACTCATATCAGAAGCTGGGAAGAATAGTCGTGAGGCGGGATACGACAAGTAAGAGAGGGGGTATCTCTCGTCTTATCTTCACTCTCCCTCGTGCTTTACTTCCAGTTACGGAGCTTTCCTGGTCTCCCTAACTATTGTATTTCGCTCATTAATCAAACTTCTATGTTTTATAATTTTCAGCTGTATTGGAGAGTTAACTCTCCTCTCGCCTAATCCAAGGCCCTAATAAACATAAACTTGTTGGTGTATTATGATGATAGCATAAAATTTCTAGTTTATTTTAATTAATTGCTTGATTTTAATGGTTGTTCTTTAAGTCAAGGGTAAAGATGGGAGTGAAACCAATGATGTTTTTATGATGCAACATAAATCAATGAAAAACTAACTACATGAATGCAATCATTTTTTCTTCGATGAAAAGATATCTGTATATGGGTTCTAAGAAACTTATACAAAGCAAAGTACTTTTTCTCTTCTTTTCTTGAAACACACTTCACACACCCAAAAACTAAAAGGCTATGACTGCTTTAACAATGAAAACTACCATAATGCAAGATATAATGGAGATGCATGGTCCTAAATAACACTTAAAAAAGCAAAATCAATTGTTTATAACTAACAATGAGCCAACTTAAGTACTGAAAATGATACAAATTTTGAGCACAAAATTCTCTCCCAACAAGAAGGACAAATTGTAAAAAATCGCAATTTGCTTTCAACAACCAAAAGAAACCATAAACCAAACTTGGCAAATGAAAAACAAAAACAAAGTTTTTTTAGATCTTTTCATTTTTAAAGAAGCAAACGAAACAACTTTTTGAAATCACCAAAATGCTACTAAAACTCAAAATATCGAAAAAAGAGCACAAGGAGTCTTTGCAAGTTACAAACTCAAAAATGAACGAAAACTTGAGCAAAAAGACTTCAATTTGTACAGAACAACCCAAATAGTAGTAAAGATTTTGACAAACTGACCAAGAAGCCAGGAAAGAAATACTTCCAAATTCGTCAAAGAGACTTTCAAAAAGTAAGAAAAGCTATGAGGCCACAAAACAAAGGAGAGCAAAGCAAGTAGATTTGAAATCCGGGCTTGACACTAAAACTGAAAACAATCTTGTGCTATGGAGGACCAAAACAATCAAGAACTTCAGGATGAAGTCTTGTGTGACAAAACACAGATTAGAAACTCGCTAAAGAAGCAAACCCAGGACAAATATTTTCAATGAGGAAGAGAATTCGAAACAGTAAGCTTGAAAAATAATTAAATTCTTCAGACAACAATTGACCACACAGAGACTGAAAAGACCAGGCAACAAATCTTTTTGGGCTGAAAGATTTGAAAAAAAAAATGCAAAAATTTGCATATGACTGTGTTCAAACACAGAAGCATGCACATGTGCTTCTGACACAGGAAACTCGCATATACGTGAGTTCACTTTACATAAACAAGCGTGTATACACTACTGTAAAAAAAGTAAAGAGTGTATACAAAGCTTTGTAAGAAAAAATAAGAAACAAAGTCTGATCCAAAAGATCAGACTTTAAGCCTGAGACTCTAGTATACCAAATAAGATTGTAACCACAAGAAAACCAAATACCGAGCCTTGATTGAGAATGAACAAGCCAAACCAGTAATAACAAGATTGTTATCCCCAACAGAGTCGCCAATTCTGTTTTAGGTGAAAGCACCCTAGGGATTTGGGTTAGAACCCCAAGAGAGTAGAAACAAACTGCAACAAGAAATACTCATACAACTTAGGCAAGATGTTTATATTATCAAACTACATAAGAGTGACCGTACCGGGATTTTCTTCATTCGAGTAGGTCCCACAGGGTTTAGACCCTCTGCAACTTCCGATGTTCTTCAAACTTGAAAATAATTCAATTTGAATATATATAGCAGTACCGAAGTAAAGCATATTCATGAAATTGACTTTATATCAAATAAACAATTTATTGATCATACATCAAAATGACATTCATATATAAATTAAAACATAATTTGATGCATAAACATAGTTAATTTTGGAAACAAGATAACATTTCTTTTATTGCAGTAAGCTATAAATAACATGGAGAGAATTCACTTGATTCTTTCTCTGGCTCCAAGCAGAACCGTCCTCCGGATTCGTCCTATCCCAACCTTCAGCAATCTTCTTCCATCACCAACACCATGATATCTCAAGAAAAAGGAAGGATATCTATAATAAACGAAACAAGGGTTTCTTGAAGCTTGGGGAAGTGCACGAGGCATAGGCATTCATTAGAATCAGTTAGGGATAATCTCAGTATAATAACTCTATCTCTTCTCCTCCTTAAGGCCTTCCCATATAGGTCTATTTATACCTCTCCCAATTAGTTTTTTAGTTGGGAAATAGTTGGGCCACGGGCAATAGGAGGTAATCAACAGGTAAAACCCGTGAACTTCACCCAAAATTAAGGAAATTTAATTTTTTAAGTGTTTTAATACATATAAGCAGGTTGGGTATTGACTGACCCACGTGTACACACTTTTAGCTCAGGGAAAAGTAGTGTACAGGGAATAAAACATTTTTTTTTAATATATTTGGACCAAGTTTGGAAGGAGGGGTTTTCCTAGGCAATAAATAAAGCATCACATATACCAAGAGTGGTAAATGGTGCTATAACAACAATTCTCTTCATCATCAGTCTTTGATGAAGAGTGATCCCTAGTGTTCCTCCTGATTTACTCCTCCACCAAATCTGACCATAGTCGTTCCCAATTTGGCAACTTCTCCCGACCATTGACAGAGTCCTCATAACTATGCCAACTCTTTGGGAGGCTTAGAAGAGAAAGAGTCACCATATCATCCTAGGCAACCATGATTCCAACACTTCCAAGTTCATCATGACACTGAGTGAACTTGGTCAAGTATTTTGGAATCATCTCACCTTTCTCCATTTTGTTTTTTCAAAGTTTTTCCTTCGATGCCAATTTCCTTTGGCCACAGTTTTTTGATACAATTCCTTCAATGTTTTCCACATATTATACGAAGTTTCCTTGCCATGAAGACTCGAGACAATGTGGTCTCGAACTCCCTCAAGGATTATCCGCCTCGCCTTCGCCACACACTTATTTTATTCCACCAAATTATGTGCATAAAATGCTACTGGCTTAGGAAATTCTTGACCAATGAACTCCTTCAAGCCATCATCCTCTAGCACAACCTCCATTCTGTCCCTCCAGGCTATAAAATTTGATATGCCTTCCAAGGCATACTTGAGCCACAAACCATAGAACATCATATGTCGATCCTGAAGTATGTATTGCAAATTCAAATTTCACCTATAACCAAAAAACTCAAAACTTCAAAATCTCCTCTAGTATACCATTCTCAACTCTGATACCAAGTAGAAAATCTTATATATTCATAAGTTCATGCAATGTACTAAAGCACAGGACAAGAATCTACTTCTACTTTCAACTAGCAGAAGCCAATAGTTCAATGAAAACATTATGAACAAGAAGAAGAAAAATCAATGACACATAACACAAGATATATATGGGTAAAGCCATTGCTCAAAACCCTATTATTTGTATTTCATATATTATAAATATGAGTGAAGATAAAAATATTTTTCTCACTAGAACAATTATGCACAAGTATGCTCAACTCTCTCAACTCACAAGCTAGCTCAAGCCAAATCCTTACCATATTCAGCAGCTCTCCAAGCCCCTAATCTCTTGCTTAATTCCTAGGATGAATAACATGTATTTAAAGGGAATTCATGCTTCCAAAACTGCACAATCCAAACACATGATCAATCTCTCATGCATGCATGCTATTTACACTCCAGTAAATAATACAATTGATAGTACACTGTCCTTGCACTCTAGTCTCAACTCGATCTTTCTCAAAATTGACATGCATGAGTTTCTGATGAGGGAATCTTTGGTTAACTAGAGCGACACTTGTGGATGCACTAGTGCACCAACTGATTATTAACTCTCTATTAGTTCCTTAAACAATTTAGAACTAATTTAACTAAACTTGACTCAGTAAATTGAGTGATCTAATTTCCAACTAAATTTAAACTCATAATGGAATCCTAAAATTTAGGGAGAACATATACATGACTACAGAAAGACTTCCAACTCAAAATTCCTAAGATAATTAAGTTAATTAAACTTAATTAACTATTTACAAGTTGTTATGAGAATAACATTCGATTTTAATTCACAATTTAAACTCAACGACAAATTTAAACTGTAATTTCTTGTTTCCATTTCTCAACACTCCCTCTCAACAAGAAATGGATTATTACCTACCTTGATGTTGTCTCTGTGAAACTCGAATTTACATATTAACAATGCCTTTGTCAAAATGTCAACATCTTGCTCCACCATGGGAACGACCTCTAACAACATAATCCACCTCAATACACAATCTCTAAGATGATGATATCAGATATCAATATGCTTGGTCCGATCATGAAAAACTGGATTTTTAGAGAGTTTGTTACACCTCTAATTATCGTAGTAAATCACAGCTGGATCAATTTGTTGACCAAACAAACCAACCAAGATCTTCCTCATCCAATTGGCCTCACATGTTTCCTGAATCGTAGCCATGTACTTGATGAGCCCCAGAAATGGGTAATTATATGGGCTCATTTTGCCTCCTATCTTAGCCTTATCCACCATTATCATTAATTTATTGCATGTTTTTTATTATATTTTTGCTAATAGAGTGAGTTGGGTTAGTCATTATGCCATGAAGTCTAATTTGTGCTTTATGCATAATTTTTGTCAATTTTGAGACAAAGTCAAAGGTTTAATGAGCATTTGGTAGCCAATATTCGAGGAAGACAAGGGAGAGGATTTATAGAAGGGTGTCCCCCTCACTGATGACTCCCTACTTTGAATCCTCCTTTAGAAAGCTCGGAGCACAAGTAGCGACATCAATGCATCAAAGAGGCATCCGAGCAAGTGAAGAGTAACTACTGTCTATCTCAAGTCTTAGGAGCCAAGACTCCTCGATTTTAGGAGAACTATTGGGAGTTCCAGTTGTATAAATAGAGAGCCCTAGGGCCTCATTAGGTTGTTGGATGTTAATCAAATTTTCGCACTTTTGTTGCAGATTTTGCTCAGCTCATTTTGAGCTTACTTTTGTGAATAGTTTCATGTAATGTGACTATTATTTTGATAATGAAGATGAAATATTTTATGAGCCAACACTGAGTTACCTCAGAGGGTTGAAGCTCTTAGGTTAGGGCCTGACCCAAGCTGCCCAACACCTCTTGTTCTGTATTTTTATGTTTTGTTGCAGTTTATGAATTAGTTGCAGTTAGATAGATTTCTTTCTTGGTTAGGATAGGTTTCTTTTGTTGATTTACATAGTTGTTTCCATTTCAGTTTGCTGACGTAGGTTAAATACTATTAGGAGAAAGACACAAAAAGGCCATCAATAGATCCTTGACCTCCTTTCCTCCCTTTGGGACCATGAGCTGAGGTCAAGACCCTCTTGCTTCCACAAAAACACAATTTTTCCTTCTCCATGCAATTTCTGGTGTTGTAGTTTGATTTAGGGGTTAATGCTTTGCTTCAGATTTATTTTATCATGCTCATTTCTGTTTCTACAATAAATCTCTTTCCGTGCTTTCCTTTCCATATAACATTGTTCAACATTTTATTTTCCTAGATCAGAATTTAGGTTAACATGAGATACAATTCTGTTTTTGGTGCAGCTAGTTTCTTTGCTTGCTCAGTTTCAGTGTTTGATTTGCAGCTCTCTTGCAGTACATATCTGCTCATAATAAGTCAATAAATCAGCTATCATCATCTCTCTTTGCTACATGTTCCACAGGTCATTCACAGCCCCTCGTAAATCTACCCTAATTTTCTGCACTTTTGTCATAAACTTTCCTCTTGTCCCTTGAACAAATCCAACCATAATTCTCTTTCCTAATCCCTCTAGATGGACCTCAGACACCTTAACACATCCTTCTAGCCTTCAACTACCCTTTCCAACCATTTTCCCACCTTCAAAACCTCTAAAACAACTCTTGGCATCCTCTTGTAGATCCTCCTGTAGACCTCCTATAGATCCCCTGCAGTCTCCTATAGAATTTCCTGTAGGTGACCTTTTGAAGTCTTATTATAGGGAAAGCCTCCAGAAGGTTACCAAAGGCCTCCTAGGACCCATCCACACCTTCCTACACCTCTACAAATCCAAAATTCACCCTCTATCGCCACCTAATCATTGCCACATCTACAAACAAATAAATTGCATGCATGACAATTTCACATAAAATACATAAAACCCCAAAAAGATGTTTTTTCCTCATTTCCTTCTAGAAATAGCTTGAATAGATGTTGTTTACTTCCTAAGTAGGTAATGGCTTTCATTTTATGGTTTTTCATCTTTCTTTCTGCAAAAGTAAGGTTGGTTGTTTAATTAGGGTTTGCTGGGGTTACTTCACATTTCAGTCTTCCTTCGCTTTCTGCAAGTATAGTAGCCTCTATAGAGTAAGATTTTATTTCTTTCATCACATATAAAGCTTCTTCTGGAATTCATAGAAGTTGGCTTGAGCTCTTAGTGATCTTGTGCCAGGTGACTAAGTGACAACCTGTAGTAAGCATTAGTACTTATGCATACAACATCGTCGCTTCCAAGTTTGTTACGAACTACCGGGTTGATAAAAGTAAAGTAGGAAGCCTCAGGAGTTGCAACATTATTGCTGAAATATTGGTGCTCACCACTTTTTGGCGCCGTTGCCGAGGAAGAGTTAGAGTATTTTGCCATTACTACTTTCTTCTATTTCTTCTTGCAACATTCTGCTAAGTAGTTTATTTCAGCAAAAGTAGATTAGTCATTCCCCTTCTTTCATTTCAATTATGCAAATTCCATTTCAGCAAAAGTAGATTAGTCATTTCCTTGATTTCATTTCAATTTTGAAAATTCCATTTCAGCAAAAATAGATTAGTCATTTCCTTGCTTTCATTTCAATTCTGCAATTTCCATTTCAGCAAAGTAGATTAGTCATTTCCTTGCTTTCACTTCTGCAATTTCATTTTAGCAAGTTCATTTCAGTTAGTTGTAATTTGTTTGTTCAATCAATTTCAGTTTTGCAGGTACAAGTAGAAAAAAACAAAAGATCACCCAAAAAGATATTTCCTTTCATGCCTCATAGGAACAAAGATAACTCAGGAAAATTACTACCCAATACCCCCACCACAGCACAAAGCCACCCTTCTCTCTTCTTCGGTGGTAGTGATCTAGAAGAACCTTTAGGGGGACAACCAGATATATTTGAAGAACCTATAGGAGAAGAAGAGGAAGAAAACATCCCTCCGAAGACAATGGCTGAAAACAGAAATGTTAGGGGGAATGGAGAAAGAGTAGAGAGTACCTTTCCCATCTGAGAGACTAATGGGGACACTAAAATGAAGAACATAAGCCCTTCAGCCCTACCTCACTTACATGGATTGACTACAGAATATCCTGACACCTTCTTGTTTGAGTTTGTTGTTATCTGTCAAACCTATGACGATGCAGAAGATGAGAAAAAGTTGAAACTATTTCTTCTACTCTCAAGGATGTAGCATTGCGTTGGTTCATGGGGTTACCTAGCAATAACATCACAACTTGGGCTCAGATGCAGCAAGATTTTAATAACAAATATCGAGACTACTGTAGGTCAAAAGATATCGAGGAAGAAATCTTCCAAATGACCATGGGAAGTGATGAATCTTTGGAATATTATGAAGAGAGGTTCTAGCTTAGTTACAAACGGGCCATGTGCAAACTTGACCCTGAATCTCTAATGTTAGTCCTGCTCAGACGAATCTTGGAATACCTTCTAGACACCGTCCATTTACTCGCTGGGGGAGACATCTACCAACTACCTTATGAAGACATAAAGATTGTTTTTAGAAACCATTCTAGGGAAGCCAGAAAGAGAGGTAGGGGGAGTCAACCCATAGCTAGTACCTCCTCATCCAATTCATCCCTCAAAGGTGAACTTGGAAACATACTGGAAGACTTCAAGAGTGAGATGCTGTAGAGTCTTGCCATGCAAATGGATACCTTGCATATCAAAAGGAAACAAGAGGAAGCAAAGAGGGCTTTGGCCATTTTTTGTCCTAGATGCACCAAAAGGCATCCTAGGAATGAATGTCCATTGAAATCTATAGAGGTTTATTTAGTCTGTGAAGAAGATCATTCTACAAATAAGTTCCCTTCCTTGCCCGGACTTAAAACTGTATACCAAAGGGCTGAAGGAGCCACTAAACCACTCTACTTCATGAACCAAAGGAGACTGCATGGACCTAGACAATACTAGTAGGGAATGCAAGGGACTTCTCAGGCATACTGCAACCCCAATCAAGGCACTTCAGTACCTTCTTAGGGTCCCCCTACTCATCCTTCCTAGTCCACAACTCCTCATTGGTCATATCCATCTCAATATCATGCCCAACTAGTCGCTCATTCATTTCACTCCTATGCTGAACCACAACCTCAGTGGAATGCATCTCATCAGGGGTGGAGGCCCCAGTACAACTCTCCTCCCGCTCTTTTGCCTCCAGCACCAGCTCAACCGCAACCATTGCCTCCTACTCCACCAAGGCAACCACAAATGCCTGCTCAACCAAGCTCGAACCCGAACAATAGAAACGCTCAGCAAGTATATAGTGGGGAACCATCATGCCCAACCTATGCTATGGAGATTCAGGCAATTAACATATGATCTAGGAACAAAATATCCCACCCCAGAAGAAACTGAACTTCTGGAAGCATTGAAACAATTATGTGTAAAGATACCACTTCTCTAAGCTATAAAGGATGTGCCTATATACAATAAGATGATCAAAGAGAAGTGATTCAAACATCCAGGAATAAGCAAGAGAGATGCCACAACCATCAATGTCATAGGACAACTATCTGACCTAATGTTGGGGCAGGTAATCTGTCCGAAATATCTAGACCCTAGAAGCCCAGTAGTTGATGTCCACATCAATGGCACCATGATCCCAAATACCTTGATTGGTCTGGTAGCTGCCATTAATGTGATGACAAAGGACACCATGCTCAAACTCAACCTCTAGGGCTCCTTGAGAAAGACCACGACAGTACTGCAGCTAGCAGATCGCTCCATCATGACCCCTAAGGGGATTGTGGAGGATGTTATGATTTCCATTGATTCTTGCGAGTACCCTACCGATTTCCTAGTTCTCCAGCCAAAGGAAAAGCTCACTGGGTATCCTCTCATCCTGGGAAGACCCTGGTTGGCTACTGCAGATGCCTACATTAGCTTTCGAGCTGGGAACATGACAATCAAGAACGGGCATATGTCCAAACAACTAATCCTATACCCTCTTTCCCAACCCCTACTAGAACATGATCTACCTCTCTGGTTGGAGGAGGAGGATGAGGATGAAGTCTATTCTGCACCACTATATACAGTAGAAACTGTCATGGGGGGGAACCTGCAAAATGAGGATGATATCATTGAAAATTTAATTCATAATCCACCCCCTAGTATTTTTCCATTAGAAGATCTAGTGAAAGAAACACAAGACAATCCCTTAGCGGATCTCTGTGTGGCCAACCCAACCTCTCTCCATGTTAAGAATATAGAGTTCGGCCCAGAAAGAACATTGAAAATCAACTCATCCTTATCCACTTCCCAGGAGAAGGAACTGTGTAGCTTATTGAGAAAACATTTAGATGCCTTCACCTGGAGCCATAAGGAGATGAAGGGAGTGCACCCTTCAGTTTGTACTCATCACATTTACATTAAGGAATATTGCAAACCAGTCAGGCAACCTCAAAGGAGGATGAATCCAGCGCTTAAAGACATTGTCAAGGAAGAATTGCAAAAGTTACTGGATGCAGGATTCATCTACCCCATCTCTGACAGTGAATGGGTCTCTCCTTTGGTGCTAGTGCCAAATAAAAATGGTAAGTGGAGAATCTATGTCGATTATCAGAAACTGAACAAGGTCACTAAAAAGGACCATTTTCCTTTTCCCTTCATAGATCAAGTGTTAGATGGTCTAGCAGGGAAAAAGTTTTTCTCCTTCCTAGATGGGTACAAGGGGTACAATCAGATCCAAATCAGCCCGGAAGACCAAGATAAGACCACTTTCACTTGTCCTTGGAGTACCTTTTCATATCAGGTCCTTCTTTTTGGTTTGTGCAATGCTCCTGCCACTTTCCAGAGAGTAGTATTGAGTATATTTTTTGAACTGGTTCATGATGCAGTGGAAATATATATGGATGATTTTACTCCTTATGGTTCTAACTTCCAAGAAGCTTTATCTAACTTGGGATAAGTTTTGGACAAGTGTATTGAAGTGAACCTATCCCTCAATCTGGAAAAATGTGAATTCTTGATGACTAAAGGGACCGTGCTAGGTCATGCAATATCTCAACAAGGATTGCAGGTGAACCCCAACAAAATTTCCATCATCCAAAGGGTCCCACCTCCTCAAAAAGTAAGATATGTCTGAAGTTTCCTAGGCTTAGCAGGATATTACAGAAGACTAATTAAAGATTTTAGTAAGTTAGCCTCTCCATTGTTTGGCCTTTTGGGAAAATATGTTGAATTCATATGGACTGGAAACTATCAAGAAGCCCTAGATACCTTGAAAAGCAAACTGTTGGGTCCCTATAGTACTAGTGATTACCCCATTACTATTGTAGTTGTACCCCTTATTAATATTGTTGTGCCCCTATTGTTCCCATTTTGTTATTATTGTGCCCCATAGAATCCCTCTATTGTTATTTTTGTGGCTTTATATTATTATTGTTAGGTCGGCTGGTTTATATTGTGACTCCTTAGACTCCTATATATATAAAGGGGGTTTTGTCATTTGAATCATCCAAGAATTGTTCATTTATGTAATGTAAAGGAGGTTTCCCCCTCGAAGAGGCTGAATTCTAAGGCGTTGATCTATCTTTTCTATCTTTTCTTGAGTTGGTTTTGATAGCATTTGGTATCAGAGCTTTAGATTCTAGGGTTTCGTTGCTCCAAACAGGTCATTGTGGCATTTTCGCTATAACCTTTTTTTTTCTGCGATGTTTCAGAAGCTTTAAAAAAAACCCATTTGAGAAGCAATCGCACTAAATCTTGGGTCTGAATTTCAGAAATTTTCGCGCAATATTTTTGGAGATATGATATGAGGAAGTTGGCCTTTTTGTAGACTCCTGAATTACATTCCAAACAGGTGACCTGGGGAAAATCACCATAACTTTCTCTCTGAGCATCAGATTGAAATTTTGTAATAAGGCACAAAAAGAGGACGGATTTTAGTTTCTTCCATATATTTTTCAGAGCAAAAGGTCGAAACAGGGACACATGGCACGTCGTACAAGTTCGCTCTACTGAATTAGTCTATAATCAGGTCACTGTGGGAGATTTGGCATAACTCTTCATTGGAGAATACAATTGGGTCAAACTAGTGGAATTGGAAAGAAGACACAGAGGACTACTGCAGGTCACAATTTTAAAACTGGATGATGCGAAATTATAGAGATACATCAGAGGCAATATTGAGCTCCTACAAATTGGAAAAAGGTGTGTAGATTTTTTAAATTTTTGCTTAAGCTTGGTTTGAAAAATTATTTTGAAAGAATTCAAAGGGCATAGTAGAGCATTAGTATCGCTAAGTGATGCGCCGAGGAAAGAAAATGCAAACACCTAGTAAGGAACCTTAAAGCTCTAGCATGACTCATGAAGAAGAGGAAGAAATGCTACATGATATATCAAAATTACAAGACCAAGTGCAAAAAATGTCAGCCTCACA
>APFE031324622.1:37344-50126 GCA_000404065.3 Pinus taeda | reverse complement strand
CCTTTGGTAGAGGAACAAGATCCCATGTATCGTTTGCCAATAATGAATGATATTCTTCATTCATAGCTGTGTCCCAATATGGATGGCCTGAAGCTTCTGCAAAGGTGTTAGGATCATAATTCGTTGAAGCTTAAGCCAGTAAAGAAGAGGCTCTATCGAACTGAGAACGTGTATGTCACTGATCTGTAGGATCACCGACAAGATCACCTGCTGCATCCCGAGTATCACAGACCCATTTTGGAAGTTAAGGAGCTGAAGGAGGATCCTGAGAAGGTGGGGGAGGATTGTCATCCTCGCTTTCATCATCTGAAGAAGAAATATTTTCAAAAGTAGAGGAGATAGAGAGAGGTAGCACATCCACCGAACTAGGCTCGTAGGCCGATATATTTTCAGTGAACTTTACATCTCTTCTAATGATAACATTTTTGGACTTAAGTGGAATAAGTCTATATCCTTTGACATCTTCAGAATATTCAACAAAAATACATTTTTCACTCTTAGGTTCTAAAGTTGTATGTTTCTCATCTGGAATATGGGCCCATGCTTCACTTCCAAAAACACGAAAGTGACTTACATCTGGTTTAATTGAGCTACATGCTTCTTCTAGAGTGATATTCTTTAAAACCTTAGTAGGAGTGCAATTTATTATGTAATTTGCACAGTTAATTGCTTCTGCCTAATAATTAAGACTAAGTCCTTTAGATTGAAGCATACAATTAGCCATTTCCTTTAAGGTGCGATTCTTCCTTTCAGCTACACCATTTTGTTGTGGATTATATGGAACAGTATGTTGCATTTGAATTCCATTCTCAGTGCAAAAGTTGAGGAATTTGTTGTTAACATATTCTCGCCATTATCAAAATCTAGCTTAAGAATTTGATGTCCAGATTATTTTTCACAAAGGCCTTAAAGGCCAAAAACATGTTAAATACTTCACTCTGAGTTTTAAGAAGTATACCCAAGTGTGTCTGGAGAAATCATCAATGAAAGTTAAGAAATACTTGTAGCCAGAGAATGAAACAACTAGAAGTGGACCACATAAATCACTATGCACAAGCTATAAAGGCGCTGAGGCATGCTAAGAGGCACATTTTTCAAAACTGTCCCGATGATGTTGTCCGAGTACACATCTGGAACAAACACCATCTCTGCAAGATACTATTGGAAGACCTGTCACCATATTTTCTTTACATAGATTCTGAAGGGAGCGATAGTTTAAGTGACCAAATTGCTCATGCCAAAGTTTGCTCACTTCATCATTATGAGGAACAAATACTGAGGGAAGATTTGATGACCCAAAGTTGTGAAACTTATACAACATTGTAGAATCATCAGCAATGCCAGTAGCTAAAATCTGTCTAGGATCTCTTAGATCCTTAATTACAACATCGTGAGGTGAAAATTCAGTGATTTTTCGTTCACTTGAATGAGTTATCTGATATACAGATAGAAGGTTGCACGATAAGGTGGGAACACATAAGATATCATTAAATTGACCATTGTCTATATGAACAGTTCTAGTCCCTACAACACTAAGAGATCTATCATCACCAACATATATATTTTTGGTGTTACAATCATTTAAAGAAGAAAACATGGCTTTGTTTTTGGCCATGTGATAAGAAGCTCCAGAATCAATGAGCCACTCATGAGAATGAGAGGAAGAAGATACATTTAGTGCATAGCCAGACCGAGATGCTTGACAACCACATGCAGAAAGTGCCATTCCTGAAGATGAATTTGAAGAGTGCTCCAAATGGATGTTATGCTTCTTCATTGCTGCTTCCAAGGCTTCCATCTTCTTAAAGCATTTGGATTCTAAATGGCCATCTCGATTGGCAATGTCTATCAGTCTTCTTGCCTTTGTTTTTATTTGCCTTATCATTTTGGTGAAATGATTTTTCATTTTGAGGCTGAAATTGCTTAGGACCCTTGTTTGGTTTAGGACCATTCTTTTTAGGATACAACTTCTTAGGATTCTTTGAATTTGGTTGCTGCTGGGCGGCTAACGCTTTCTTAGAAGAGTTTCCAAGATTAAGAAGACCAAGGTGTAAGAGTTTTTCTTGTTCTCTTATTAAAGAATCACAAAAAGAATCAAAGGAAGGGGACTTGTAGTTTTGTCCTTGAGAAATGAAGGCTTCTCTTGTAGAATTGAAGGTGGAAACAAACACAGAGTAGGTTGGTCCCAACTTAGTAAGAATGGAATAGATAAGGTTATTATCTTCTTTCTTAACCCTAACACCGTCCAAGAGAAGTCTAAGGGTCTTGAACTTGGACAAAAAATCTTCAATGCAAGAAAAATTATTGGGGTCCAATGTAAGCAACTCATTTTCAAGTTGATGGGCTCTAAGTTCATTTTTGATTCCAAAAACTTGAGTAATCTGTTTCAATGCTTCATCAGGAGTATCAAGTTCTACAATATGGAATCTAAGATCTGGAGAAATAGACATCCCTATCAACCCACGTGCTTGATCTTGCCTATTTTCCCATTTAGCTACCTTAGCTTAATCTTCTAGCTTGTTTTCTTGGCCTGTGGCTATTCTGTAAAGACCTTTACTTCTAAGTAAATCCACAATGTAGGACCACCATTGGAAGTAGTTGGTGATATCAAGAAAAACTTGGCATGGACTTTCAATTTTAACAAAAACTGAAGCTATATATGTTGAAAATAAGTGTTCCAATGGAAAGATCTTGAAAAATTAGGCTGGTTAAAAAAAAACAGCTCTGAAAATGGCTTCCGGATGAAGAAGTTATGGCTTTTTGAAGAAAAGTTGATGAAGATGCCTACGAAGTGCGGGAATGTGCGGAAATGAATGATAATGTTAAAACAAATCCGCCCCCTTTCCAAACTTAATCTAATTAGCTCAACAAAAAGGAGACTTGAACTCAAGACCTCTACTCTCATAAATTAGCTTTGGACCAAGTGAGCTAAACTAAAAGTTTAGGGGAGGGAGAGAGAGAGGGGGGGGGGTGTGTTTTTTTTAGTCACTGAAGCTTTGGGTTGCGTGCTTGCTTGAGAAAGCTCTTTTACCCTACAAGAAAAAAACACAAAACCCAACACAAATATACAAACATAAACAAGCCTTACGGCTTGAGGTTAGGTTTACCTGGAAACTAAATATTTTCCTCAATGTTTATGATTTTCTGAGATCACACTAAGGCGCAGCGGAAAAGAGCATACACATGAGAAAAATGCTTCCTCTCTATTTCTGAGTTGCCCAGATCGCGCAGAGTCGCAGGGCAAAGAGCATACGTAGAAATGAAAGGTATAGATTCGGTAATAAAAAAAGAAGCTAAATAAACCAAAATAATAAACAGAGAGAAAATAACTAGAAACTACAAATAAACATTGTATACCTCCAAATCTTAAAAATGACGTAGCTAGGGCTACCAGAAACCTTTTCGCATGAAACGAAAGGGGTTCTTCACTGGAACAGATGCTCCTAACACAATAGAGTAGTCCTCTCGGCCTGAAAGTTGTCAGAAATAGTAGATCTAAGAAACGGCAGCGGGATGCAGTTCTACTGGCTTCAGATTTGGATCACCAACGGACGCGGCCCTCAAATAGCTTTGATACCATGTAGGAATTTACAGGGTAAGTTCTCAGACAGAACACCAAAGGACACCACTCACAAATAGATCAAAGATCAATACACCAATATTTTTGACGTGGTTAAAACCCTCAAAGAGGGAAATAGTCCACAGCCTGAGCCAACGTGGCCACTTCAGGCAATTTATTAATAAAAGAATGAAATTTTACATAAGATTATCTCATGAACAGTTAACCTACAAATGACCCTCCATGCTCTTTAAATAGAGATCGTGGACCAATCGGGTGTTAAGCCACGGATCAAGTGTCGGTAATACCAAGGAGAGAATGAACCGTCAGATCACTACATATCGTGACCGTCGGATTGTAAGTTACAAAAGTACATAGTAAAGAAACACACTTTACCTAACTCTACACTAGACCAAGTTATACTTAACTATTTCCTATGTGTCGGAATGTTATCATTAGAAGAGATGTAAAGTTTGCTGAAAATATATCGGCCTACGAGCCTAGTTCGGCAGATGTGCCACCTCTCTTTATCTCTTCTACTTTTGAAAATATTTCTTCTTCAGATGATGAAAGCGAGGATGACAATCCTCCCTCACCTTCTCAGGATCCTCCTTCAGCTCCTCAACTTCCAAAATGGGTCCGTGCTACTCGGGATGCAGCAGGTGGTCTTGCCGGTGATCCTACAGATCAACGACGTACACATTCTCAGTTCGGTAGAGCCTCTTCTTTACTGGCTCAAGATTCAGCGAATTATGATCCTGACACCTTTGCAGAAGCTTTAGGCCATCCAGATTGGGACACAGCTATGAATGAAGAATATCGTTCATTATTGGCAAACGATACATGGGATCTTGTTCCTCTACCAAAGGGATGAAAACTTGTTAGATGCAAATGGGTTTACAGAACCAAGTATGGACCAGATGGGAAAGTTGATAAACATACAACTCGTCTTGTTGCTAAGGGTTTTTCACAAGTTGAAGGCATTGAATATACTGAAACCTTCTCCCCTGTTGCCAAAATGAACTCTATTCGCCTTGTTCTTTCCCTTGCTGCCTCTTTCAAATGGGAAGTCCATAAGATGGATGTTAAATCCGCCTTCTTGCATGGGGACTTGCATGAAGAAATCTATATGGAACAACCTATTGGCGACTATTCTCAGGGACTGCACAATGTCCAAGAAATGTGCAATGTCTACCACTATAGTGTCTACCACTAGGGTCTACGTAGACACTATTCCCAAAGACTATACAAGCATTCTTTTTAAAGACTATCTAATGTCAGTCTTCAAGGGTAGACATTGATTGCTAGGCTTGCTAGAAATGGGTGCACTTTTGAATGCATCAAAGGTTAAGCATGTGCAAACAAGTGGTTTCAACACTTATAGTATTTAGAAAAACAATAGTTGATCATGAAGTGACTATGAACAACTTGAAACAACAAATCGTAATAACATAAGGAGGCTTCGAAATTCAAGTGTAGGAAAAATTTTGGAGGGTGTTTGTCACAACAACAACACTTGGCGACACACTAGAAGAACTCCAACTTCCCTGTTTAGGTCTAGCTTTATGCATAGAGTCTAGTCTTTTAGGAAGTATTGATTCACTGTGTGGAACACCTTAAATTCTCCATTTATCCTAGTTATAAGTATTGTTTATCCTATCCCCTTTCTCGGTTAAGCACATTTACAAGGCTTACCATATCTCAATTATTTCAATATGGGAGAAGCATAGTATATATCCGTGAGTTTATGACGATAAAAGTTTTATTTCCATCTTTGGTGTTTCTCCGCTGCTAGCAAACCTATTCGATACCCTGATGGAGTCACTTTCAAGAAAGACAGGCATTGCTTTGCTGCTACTGATCTTGTTTAGTACCTTGATGAAATTGCTTGTTCCATTTATCTATGCATGAATCATTACCCTTATTTCACTCATTTTATTTTCACTATGTTTATCGGCATTTTATCAACGTTTATATTTCCAGGGTGGAAGGAGGATCCCAACTTATTGAGAGAAAAAGAGGTTATTCCTATTGTAGAGACTCTTATCACTACAAGGAAAATACCTTCTAACATAAGTTATAATGGAGGTTTCTAATGTTATAAAAATGGTAGAAACTGTCAAAAAAGCATCAGTAAAACATTTGTTTGTGATAGTAAATGTTTTAGCAAATATTATAACAAAACTTCATCACAACTAAAAAATCCAGGTGACCAGAGGTTTGACCAAATGCTTTTTTTATGGTGTGCTTCATGGAACAAGTAGCATTGATGCACTACATCTATAAAAGCCTCGCACAACATACATAACTAAAAGCTTCGAGGCATTGAATGCAAAGAACACTAGTGCCTGAAATGTATACCAACTCGATGCTTTTATATCCAAAAAAACCTAGGGCATTCTTTTACGGAACAACACTAGGGCACGCAAAAAATAATTGTAGTCTCAGTGCTTTTGTTTAAACTCGCAACAATGATGTGAATTGTTTATACAAACACACTGGTGCGTTATTTATATAAAAGGATTGGAGTTATTAATTTTAATAATGCACCAGGGTTGGAAATAATATTTTGTAAGATCGAGGTGCTAGTTCTATGACAGTTTTGGTGTGTTAAGAATTAAAATGGATCAGGGCGTTAATTGCAAAAAATACCATTACTTGAAGAAGTAAACGCGCCAGTGCTATTGTTTTCCGAAAAGTCATCGGTCATGCAAAAAGATGTCGTCAAGATGATTAAATGAACATATCTAACATACACATCTATCTGCACATTAAATGAACATATCTAACATGACCTAACAATTTGTTAGTTTTTGTAGCATCAAATGTGTTCTAGTATCAAAACTTTGTGGAGAGGCTAAAACACATGAGATCTCGATAATCCATAAATCGTTTGTGGAAATTCTACCTAGAAGTGTCTCAATTAGATTATTAGCCTATTTTTAATATTTCCTAAGTCTAAACTTAGGAAATCTGGTTAATTAATCAAAAATAATTGAGATAAGGTGTGAATCATCTAGAAACTCACACAGATTGATAAAGAATTAATCTAGGCACTTGATTAAGTTTTAACCTTGGTTGTTGAAGGTCCAACAAAAGATTTTAAGAAAAAGTCGATGGGTAGATGGAGAATACACTTGAGACACTTGTGAGAACCACATAGAGTTTTATTTCCTTGGAGAGTTCAATTTTCCAAAGAGCCAACAGTGTTGGAAGAGTTTGAGCTTCAGTAGAGAAGCAAAGACATAGAGGGGCAAAGACAATGAAGCCAGAGGAGGATTTCCAGATTCGGTGAGTGCATTGTAGAGAAAGGTTGATATTTCTCCACGAAGCTGCACAAAGGAAACACAAAAACTTTAGAGCGCAGTTCAATTTGTTGAGGAAGGAAGACATTTTTATTTCCAGAGGCTTGGTAGAGGTTCTAGAGGGCTAGAGAAACGTTTTCCCAATTAGAAGCAGGCAGGATGACTTGACTTGCAGTGGTTTCAGGCTGAGTGTATAGCAGACTATGTGAAGGTGACGCAAAATATGCGCAGGGCTAGGTGGACGACTTGCATTTCAGGGGCAGTTGAGTGTCAGGATTGCTCGAAGAGAGGGTAATTTCTCCCAAGATATTTTTTCCAGTATTTTCTCTACAGGATTGCCAGTTTTCAGCATCGAAATTGTACTCAGATAAATTCATTACTGCATAATAATAAAACCCTCAGCTGCTGCACCAATTTTCCCAAGTTGGGTTTTTCCGGGGACATTTGTCCAGAAATACCTATGTTAATTTTTTTGTGTGTGCTAGAATATTTCCTGGTTTTAGTGCTATTATTTTCTGCAGTTTTATTTATGAAGGTTGCAATGTGAATTATTTGGTATTTGTCGTAGCAAATAAATTGTTAAATTAATTAACAATTAGAAGAATAATTTCCAGTTGCTACAATAGGATTTTAGACTTGAAATTTTCACATGGTATCAGAGTGTGGTTGATCAGTTGAGAAGCTTAGATGTGGAAGAATAAAATTTTACTGTTCAGAGGGAGAAACAAGCCATAATTTTCTGGTGTTGTGTAATTCTTAAGCTAGGTAGTTCGAATTGCTGGGTAGATCAATTTTTCAGTGCGGATTGGTAGAAAATTTTGACTTGCCATATTCAGTGATTCCAATAGGCAGAGGGAGTATAACAACTCAGATTTTCACTGAGCAGATTCTCTGGTTGGACACAGAGGGTTTTGCAGTAGTTTCAGTAACAAAATCAATGTCTCGTGGAAGTGAAATAACACACAAAGAGGGGAATTTCTATCAGGGGACTTTGAGTTTTTAGAAGTTTGATTTTCGCAATTGCAGGTGGTAGTAGAAGCTAGAAGGACTGTGCATTCCAGAAGGGAGTGTGAATAGTAGAGTAGTAGCCAAGTACAGGGAAAGAGGGATTTTTCAACAAGTTTGTTGAGATGGCCACAATTGGGTTTAGAGATCAGGATAGGTTGGAGGGAGGATCCAACTATGTCATATGGAAGGCTAGGATTTCCTTCCTTCTAGATCAATATGACCTAAAGACCTATGCAAAAAATGTGGTAGCAGTACCCCAGGATGTTGATAAGCTCAAGGAGTACAGGAGGGAAATGGAAAAGGTGAAGAGGATGATTTTGGATGGAGTCCAAGACCATCTAGCCTCACATGTAGCATACAAAGGTGTGGGCAAGGAGATGTGGGATGGTCTTTTCAAGTTATTTCATAGTTCTTTCGAGAAGTAGAAGATGTTTCTCTAGAAGAAGTTGAGGAGTATTAGGATGTAGAAGGGCGAGAGCATAGATGGATTCCTCACTAGGATTTAGGAGGTTCGTGATTAGCTAGCAGAGGTTGGGGAGGTGCCCCAACCCACAGAGCTTGTATAACTGCCATTGAACGATGTCTCAGAGGATTGGAAGGTGTTTGCTCAAAGTATCTTGGGCAAAGACACATTTCCAGGATAGGACAGGATGTGGGTCGATATACAATAGGAGGAGTTGAGGCATGCTCTATTGAAAAGTACCATCAACGGAAGCAACAACAAGTGCGTGAAGAGTGAGAAGGAAGAAGAAAATGTTTCCATAGCATCCAAGGGTACTAGTCAGGGGCAAGGGGGAAATATGAAGAAGGAGAAGGACCTGTCGAAGGTCAAGTGCTTCATATGTGGTGAATTAGGCCACTACACTATGTAGTGTCCTCTCAGGAAGAAGGAAAAGTAGGAGAAGCAAGACTAGGTAGTAACGTTTGCAGAGATAGACAAGTTATCCTCAAGGTTGGAGGAGAGTTTTCTATATTTGCAGCTATACCTCCAAGAGTGAGGTGAGGCGACATGGAGATATAGTCTAGAACTGCAGAAGTTTGGGAAGGATCCTTGAGGTGTCCTCCTCATGGATCATTACCTTGCTATGGGGGGCCATAATATTTAGTAGCAGGATGGATCAGTGTTAGTGATGCAGTCAGATTTCAGAGTGATAGTTTCAGACTAGTAGAAGTCAGGTACAGAGGAGTGTAGTGTAGTGTTGGTAATAGTGCAGAGTAGCTTAGTGGCAGAGTCAGCAACAACACAAATTATTTAGTGGATAATGCAGTGGCTAGTAGCAGCCAGGATTTGAGATAGATGCATCATATTGAACACAATTGATGCAATATTTAGAATGCATCTTAGTTGCAGTAGTAACAAAAACAAATGAGAGGAAGTTATAGTGCAGATGTAGGGTTGGAAACAGTATGGGGGTGTCAGTAGCAACACATATGCAACATTAGAGTGTGCATCACTAGAGAAAACACCTTCCTTGCTAAGAGGGAGTGTTAGTTTCTAGAGCATCAGAGGTATTCTAGTCTTGAAACTTGGTGGAGAGGCTAAAAAACATGAGATGTCCATAACCCAGAAAAAGTTTATTGAAATTCCACCTAGAAGTGTCTCAATTAGATTATTAGCCTATTTTTGAATATTTCCTAAGTCTAAACTTAGGAAATTTGGTTTAATCATAATTAATGTTGGGTTGTGTTATATTCTTTCCACATAGATTACAAGGGTTTTGAAGGGCACCCGTAACCCCACCTTATGGGGTCCGAGGTAGCGCCTTGGAGAATTTTGGTTTTGGAGCCCATGTTAGGTTGGGTGGATCCACCTGTGGTTTTGTGCATGATTTTCACACATGTTTTTTGGATGTGATGGTTTTCGGTCCATGGTATTGGATGCGATGGTTTTCGGTCCATGGTTTTGGACGTGATGGTTTTTCGGTCCATGGTATTGGATGCTTAGGCATGTATAAATATGTATTGTAACATTGAAAGGAACATAAAGAAAAATCAAGCTAGTAGTCCCGATTTTGGGATCCAGGGGAAAATCTTTGTGTATATGTGTTTTATGTGTTATGATCTTGCATTATTTATTTTCTGTGTTTTAGAATTCGTATGCAGGTAATTTCTGTATGGGGTTAAAACCTGCATTTGGTATCAGAGCTATTTTGGCTTCAAGGGGACGCCTTTGTTGCTGAGGGGTTTCGCTCGGGCCTATGGTAGAACCTGTTCAGTGGGAGATCTGCAAGATTGATTCTGATGGTGAAAGAAGATGGCGAGTAGTGGAAAGATAGAGATCGAGAAATTTAATGGTCAGAGTTTTGAGTTGTGGAAACTCAAGATGGAGGATCTGTTGGTGGATAAAGACCAATGGATCATGGTAGATCTGGGTACTAAACCAACGGGAGTGTCCGATGAAGAATGGAAGAAGTTGGATCGGAAGGCAAAGAGCAAAATACGATTGTGTGTCTCAGATTTAGTATTGTTGAATGTATCAGGGGAAGCTATGGTGAAGGCTTTGTGGGACAAGTTATGGACTTTGTACCAATATAAGTCTCTGGTGAATAAATTGTTCCTGCAGAAAAAGCTGTATAACCTGAGGATGAAAGATGGAGACTAAGTGACAAAGCATCTAAATGCATTTAATACTGTTGTAAGTTAGTTAGCATCTGTTGATATTAAAATTTTAGATGAAGATAAGTGCATTAGTTTGTTGTGTTCTCTACCAGATTAGTGGGATAGTCTGGTTATTACAATAGGTCGCAATGCAACTGCCTTGCATTTTGATGAAATAGTCTCATCCTTGTTGACGGAGGAGACGAGATGGAAAAATATGAAGAGCCAAAATGGTGATTCCTTATCTGTATGAGGGCAGACCCAGAACAGAAACAAAAATAAGTCATTGAGTGGGAGATCTAAATCTAAAGGGAGATTTAAATCTCCAGGAAAACCTGTAAAGGTGGTGTGCTAGAAATGTGGAAAGGAATGGCACTTCAAAAGGGACTGTAAATCTAAAGCCCCTGATAAAGGAATGGGATCTGATAATGCTCCTTCTACAGAGGCAAAAACCACCTCAGATGAAGGTGGGGATGTGTACTTGGCTTCTTCAAGTACACATCTAGATCATGAGGCATGGTTGATTGGCTCAGGTGCATCCTTTCACTTCACTCCCCATAGAGAGTGGTTCTATGAGTATGAGAAATATGATGGTGGTGATGTCTTCTTGGGGGATGACAGGAAGACTAGAATCGTTGGTCGCAGAGAAGTAAAGTTGAAGTTACAAGGTGGAAGGGTTAGAACGCTTCCAGGTGTTCTACATATTCCTGCATTAGCCAGAAATTTGATTTCTGTTAGCAAGCTAGATGATGCAGGTGTAAAAATAGTGTTCGAGAAGGATACTTGCAAGATGGTTCGGGGAGCACTGGTATTGATGTGGGGAGATCGGATTGGAACTCTGTACAAGCAGCAAGGTAGCACTGTTATTAATGGGTGCAACAGTTTTGTGGTGCCTAAAAGTGGAGCAGACAATCTAGTGGTCTCTGGAGAGAAGACCATGCTGTGGCATCAAAGGCATGGACATATTGGAGAAAATGGCCTTTGGAAACTTCATGGTAAAGGTATGGTAGAATGTATGAGTAATATCTCTCTGGATTTTGATTTCTGTGAAAATTGTGTATATGGGAAGCAGAATTGGGTGAGTTTCCCCTCTAGTAGTAAGAGAGCGAAACAGATATTAGAACTTGTGCACAGTGATGTGTTTGGACCTGTGAAGGTTCCATCACTGGGTAACTCTGTGTACTATGTATCATTTATAGATGAATTCTCAAGGAATACATGGATATATTTCCTTAAGAAGAAATTTGAAGTCTTTGACAGGTTTAAATAATTTAAGGCTCTGGTGGAAAACTAGACAGAGAAGAAGATAAAGGTGCTGAGGACAGATAAGGGTGGAGAGTTTTGCAGTAAGGAATTTCAAGAATTCTATAAGAAGTGTGGTATAGCACGACAGAAGACTACTCCATACACACCTCAGCAAAATGGAGTTGCAGAAAGAGTGAATAAGACGTTGATGGAAAGGGAAAGAAGCATGCTCAGTGGTGCCGAGTTAGGATAGGAATTCTGGGTAGAGGCGATGGATATTGCATGTTACCTGGTCAACAGGTCACCTTCATCAGAGTTGGAGGATAAGACGCCACAAGAGGTATGGATTGGTAAGAAACCCTCTCTTTCACATCTGAGGGTATTTGGATGTGATGCATATGTACATGTTCCAAAGGAGAAATGATCAAGTTGGATAGTAATCTGAAAGTGCATCTTTATTGGGTATAAGGATGGTTTTAAAGGGTTATAAAGTTTGGAAAACCTAGTAAACACGGAAGGTTGTGTAACAACCGAGATGTGGTGTTCAGAAGGTGAAAATTTATTAACATGAAAATCCAATGAAAGGACCCTGAGAAGATAGAGTTTGAGCTAAAGGAGGAAGAATCATTCTCTACAACAGAGGAGGAATCAAAAGTTCAAGAACCACAAACTCTGGGTGTGAGAAGATCAGTTTGAGAAAGAAGGCAGCCTGAAAGGTATAGTCAATCTGCTTTCTGTTCAAATTTTGTTTTATCTATTACTAACGATGATCCCAAAATTGTGAAGGAAGCAGTAGATTCAGAAGATGGAAAACTCTGGAAAGAGGCCATGGTTGATGAAATGGCATATTTGCACAAAAATGAGGCTTGGGATCTGGTGGAGTTGCCGGCTAGAAGGAAACCCATCGTCAGCAAATGGGTGTTCAAAAAGAAGACAAATGCAGTAGGAAAAGTGGAGAAATACAAAGCTTGGTTGGTAGCAAAATGTTATTCCCAGGTGTCGGGAATTGATTTTGGTGATATTTTTTCTCCTGTTGCCAAGGTAACTTCTATTAGATTACTTTTATC
>APFE031324622.1:0-29551 GCA_000404065.3 Pinus taeda | reverse complement strand
ACCTTTTGCTACCAACCGAGCTTTGTATTTCTCCACTTTTCCTTCTGCATTTGTCTTCTTCTTGAACACCCATTTGTTACCAATGGGTTTCCTTCCAGCTAGCAACTCCACCAAATCCCAAGCCTCATTTTTGTGCAAAGATGCCATTTCATCAACCATGGTCTCTTTCCATAGTTTTCCATCCTATGAATCTATTGCTTCCTTCACAGTTCTGGGATCATCATCAGTAATAGATAAAACAAAATTTAAACAGAAAGCAGATGGACTATACCATTTTTGGCTGCCTTCTTTCTCAAACTAATCTTGTCACACCGGGAGTTTGTGGCTCTTCATCTTCTGATTCCTCCTCTGTTGTAGAGTCTGATTCTTCCTCTTTTAGCTCAAACTCTATCTTCTCAGGTTCCTTTGGTTGGACTTCATGTTTAATAACATGTTTCACCTCTCTGAGCACCACATCTCGGTTGTGCACAACCTTCCCTGTTACTGGGTTCCAAAGCTTACAACCCTTTAAACCATCCTTATACCCAATAAAGTTGTACTTTTTAGATTTACTATCTAACTTGGTTCTTTCTCCTTGGAACATGTACATATGCATCATGTCAAAATACCCTCAAATGTGAAATAGAAGGTTTCTTATGTTATATACCTAGGGGGGATAATATGGGGTACCAAGGGAGGTACCCAAGGTAATAATGTAATAATGGGATGGGTCATAATAATAAATAAGGTGGTTAACCCATGTCATGTAAGGGACCACAAGTAGTTAATAATAATGTAAGGGGCCCATGGTATTAGTTGATGGTATGAGGAAACCATGGTAATGATGCATGGTATCGTATGTATGAGGCCTATATAGAGGCTAGAGACTCCACATGGAGAGATATGAAGAAGCATTATTGTATGAACAGGCATATGGCTTGTGGAGTGTTCTCCTTCCTTAAGGAGTGAATGTATGGTGTTGCCCTACCTTAAGGGTTTGATAATAAAGAAGCAATTTCTATCTATTTTGATCTTGTTATTACTGGGTATATTTGTTATTTCTCATATATTCTGGGTCAGATCTATAAAAATTGGTATCAAATCTATAACAATTGGTATAAGAGCTATAACAAGTGGTATCGGAGCTATAACAAGGCCCAACCGCTTCACGACCTCTGCTGAAACGAGGTTCTTCTGGCTCCCACTATTAACAATGAATTGCAACGGTGAACCCTTCACCCACATTTGTGAGTGGAAAAGGTGCTCCCCCTCCTCTGGGCCTTCAGTCTCATTCTTCTGGATCTTGGCGGTGGCAACAGTGTTCTTGGGCTCTGCATCAATGATATGCTTCCCTTTACCATTCCCCTTGTCTGGTTTTGGCTCAGGGTCGGAACATGCATCTAATTCGGAAGCCTTCAACTCAGCCACCAATGACTTCTTGGTCCCACACTCACTTGTGTTATGAGTGGGACTCTTGTGGAACTCACACCACTTTCCCGTGTCCTTCTTCGGCTTCGTGGTGTTGTTCTTTTCTTGCGCCTTTGACGGGTTGTCTTGGGTCACCCCGCCTTGGCTTTGTCCTTTGGGCTTCAGATTCGCAGATCCAAAGTCTCGCTTCTTCTGTTTGAACTTTTGCTCGATTTTGATAGCATATCGGTATGTTGTGCCAAGTGAGGAGATGGTCAAGAACTCCATCTCTTCCTGGATGTATCTATGTAGGCAGTCGCGATATTTGAGTACTAGATGCAGCTCAGAGTCCTTAATACCCAACTATGTGTGAAGGGTATGAAAAATGTTTGTGAACTCTGGCACATCTTGGTCTCATCCCTGCTGCAGTGTGGTCCATTTGATGTATTTGTCCTCATAGCTTCTGACAGGGTAGTACTGCTCCTTGATGGCATCCTGAAAGTCATTCCAAGTGGGTGCGGCTGAAAATAGTGAGCCTGTACTTTAATCCTTCTGCTCGCAGCAAGTTTCCCACCAGTCCTTGACGTGGGTGGCTACTTTGAGAAGAGCGAAAACAATATTTTCTCGACTTGAAAATTCATGAACAAAAAAATACCCATCTAGCATATTTAACCATTTATCTACGGCATCTGCATCTATTTGACTGTCGAAGATGGGGATTTCAAAATCAACTTGTACCTTAAACGATGTGGCATTCCCAGAGTAGCTGTTGGAAGCTGATGCGTCGCCTCTGGGTAGCCGCTGAAGGATCTGCGCAAAGTTATCCATCATCGCGTTCCTTTAACACTCGAGCGATTCTTTGAGCAAGATTTTGATAGGATCTCCTGCCCCCTCGTCTTTCTTCTCATCCACCATGGGAGGTTTTCAAGATTTGTGAGGCTAGTCTTGAAAAGGTTCGAACATTTGAAGCCCCAACTCCTTATATCCTGACCTCGTTGGGGACATGCAAAGAAAAACAGAGAAAAAACAGACCGCTCTGATACCACTGATCTGGATTTAAACAAGAATGCAACAAAATATAGAGATAACAATATACACAAAGATGTAGCGGAAATAATACTTCATTTCATTTCTGTAAAATACTGAAATATGCTTACAACCGGAAATAGAATAAACCAGCTAGGGCGATGGTAGCTTATCTGTGAGAAGAGATGTGGATGCTACGTGCCTCTGAACTATTCTAAACTATGTTACAATGAGGCTCAAGGCCTATTTATTATTGAGAAACAATGGAAAAACCTTCACATCCCAAAACCTAACCCTAGAAGATGAAACGCCAAATTGTGGGCCCTATTTTGGGGTGAGTTGGACAGCCAACTTCCCGGGGTCGCGAATTGGTCATATTATCTCTGTTTGATGCGCATGATAGCCCGTTGGAAATATCTCTCTGAGGGATATGATGAAAAAGAGGATTTTTTTGTCAAAAAAATCGCTAGCAGTAGATGGTTTCCCAAAAAACATCGTTTAGGGCCTCAAACGGCTCCGAAAGTTTAGGACCCGAAAAGATGCTAAAAATAGTAAACTATGCTATAATTAAGCAAACTGAAAAATTGAAAGAAACAGTTGTGTGGGTCCAAATGGGATAGGTGGGTGGCCACCAGCATCCACCTGGATCAGAGTTTTGATAAATACTTTTGTTCTTCCTCATCCTCTAACCATAAGGGAAAGACGTGCTCAATAGAAGGTTAAGAAGTAGGGTATAACACAAGCTATTTTGATAGATGCCTATTCTTGATGGTCATGCTCCCAGGCCTACAACTAATGTAAGAATTAATAGTCTCCAACCAAGGTCTTCCTAAGATGAGATGGTAACCATTAAACTTTTTTTTCGATTGGAGGACAACGAAATATGTGAGGTACTCCCAAGAGTCGATGGAGAACATTACATATTTAATAAATCCTTTAGGAGCTACAATGGATCTATTTACAAGCTGCATCACTCTAGTGCTCTCCCTCAAGGCCCTTGGGAGGTTGAGCTTGAGCATGGTTTCCTTGGTCATCAAATTTATTCCAACCCTGAGGTCAATCAAGTTATTAAGGACCATAATTTTATAAATTTGGACATCCACCAGAGAGCTACTAGGATCCAAGTACTTTGGGGAGATAACTTCCCCAAGCATTAGATCAGGCAACTACCCAACAGCATTGATTAGTGGGGTTACCTCTCCTTCTTCTCTTAGGACTTTTAAAACATTATTCCTTCGTAACATTTTTTTAGATGGGGACATCTTTAATGGCTTAGAGAAGGGGTATTTTGACACAATTTATTCAATTATCCTAGAACTTTATCCTCTTCCAGGGTGTTTTGTGTATGTTGGACCAACCTTTCAAGATAGGGAGATGAATTGTCTTCAGGGGTACTATATTTCTTCTCTTGTTCAAGTTCTTTAGGTGGAGAAGGTGGGTGACAATTTGGAAATACATTCCCAGACCCAAGGTTGATCTCTTGGATTTTCACAACATAAGCATGCTAGCATGTCTCCCCACTGTAAACCTGTTGTGATTTCTTGTTCTTTAGGTTTGGATTGGGTTGGGTAGGAATTGAAGGTTGCTTAGGTAGGTTATTGTGAGGGAGTTGTGGTTGAGGTTGAGGAGGAGGCATTAAAGCAGGGGGTTGGGTTACTTGAGGCCTCCATCCTTGTGAGCGGATGCCCCATTGAGGAGGTTGCAGTAGATATGGTTGGAAAGGAGGATTAATTGGTTGAGGAGGGTATTTAGGAGTATAAGACCAAGGTGAGGGTATGGACCATGATGGATGAGTGAAAGGGTACCAAATCCGGAAAGGTGCATTCTCATTTGGATTATAAGGAGGATAATGTGCACTTTGCATGCCTTCTTGTTTTTTTAGCTTGTGAGAGTGTTGTTTCACTCATTTTGTTGAATGACCATTGGAGTTTTAACATTTTTTAGCTTGCATAAGTTTTTTTTCAAGTTATAGATTTCTCCTCTCAAGTGTCACATGAGTTTTCTCGATTTTGCACCAACAGTCATTGTTGCAGTGACTCCCTTCACATGTCTCGTGTTCCTCCAGTTTAATTAATTGTTGCACTTGTTTTACATGCATAATTATGCACTTAATCATATTTGCAATCATCCTCACATCATATTTCAGACCTTCTTGATTGCACACTCCCCATGAATAGGTATGGGCTCTGCTCTCCTTAGGATCTCACATCTCACTGCATACACTATGCAATTTGGGAGCTCAAGGCATCTGCCTTGGCTTCTAGAATTGAATAGAGCCTGTCCCGAGTTGGCTCCAAATAAACACTACGTAGTTCCCAGAGCTAGTCTCTGAGTTTGGTCACTAAGACTCTACATTGCATAGTTCCATCCATCAAGCTTCCTCACTCACTATTGGGAATGCGTAGTGTGCAGTTCCCACAGTAAGCCAATCACCCCTATTAGTCAAAATTATGCAATTCCTCTCATTAGATGCCCTGGTTTGCGCTTGATCATGCTTTGAAGTTAGATTTGTAATAAATAATGTTTATCATCCATGAGTGTCTATTCATTCCCACATGTACCACACTCGTGAAGCACTTCTATCCAACATTCATTGTACCATAGAACCAAAGAGAGTTGTTTCAAGAGCGACCATTAAAAGTAGTGCCGGGAAGATGTTGAGTAAGCTCCAGTTTACTTTCCAATATATGTTGATGCCCAACTGTTTATAGGAAATGAATCAACACTGACATGGTAGCAAGACCAACAATAGTGGTAGAAAGAAACAATTCAATATAGGATCATAGAAAGATGAAATTATTGACATATTAAAGGGAGAACAAAGCTACAAAGTGAAAGAAGACTCAATCTTCAATAGGTATCTTTGAAAGAAGAAGAAAAAGGAAGCAAAGTACACATATAGCAAAGTGGAGAATGAAAGAAAAGAAGAGCTTGCAGGTAGTATAACTGAGATCACAACAAGTAGAACAAGAACCGAAAGAAGGACAAGAACTAACGAGGAAATAATATGAAGAGAAACAAAAGTGGGAATAAGAACGAAGGCAAGGTACAATGACAAAGAAAACAACACTAATAGAGGTTAATGAGCTCGAACAACCAACAACTAAGGAAGAGAGCACATAGATGCAGGTTCCCTCACAAAACTTAACCACAAGAACCAAGTCCGATTAGAGGTCGACAGGTACATGGAACAACTAAGGAGAGAGACCACCAAGGATGGCTTGGATGTGAGCACAACAAACATGCAGAAGGACACTGGGGGTCCTGTCATGGTCTACACCATGCCACACATGCTTCAGAAAGAGATGGACATAGGTTCCAAGACCATATACCTAGAATTTATGGAGGCAAGAGTTAGTTATCAGGAAGACACCATCAAGAAACTTGGGGACATCATTTCATAGTACCAATCTTGGCATCAATACATGACCGAGTAGCATCAATTGGAGTTTGCTAAGTTGGTATTTTCCCAAACTTCGGAGTCATAGTGTTTTTCCTTCCTTCTTAGATTGTTTCTAGCCTATTTTGTCTCCCATGGCTACATGTGGAAAATGTATACTATTTGTAAACATGTTGTAAGTGAAATTCCAAGTGGCATTAGTGGAATATGAACAGTCACTATGTAATGTAAAGAGTTATTTGTAAAGAAGTTGAAGATTCATGAGGGTATTTGAAGAGTCACAAAGGGGAATGTTAAAGGTCACCCCACCTTTTGTTATAAATAGATCCTCATAACTCATAGAATGGGCTTTTGGTAGAAAAGCTCTTGGCTGCGCATTGTTCTAATTTGCAAAATTTTCCCCATCTTGTTGAGTTGATCCATTTTGATAAGATTTCACCATAATTTGACATCTCATAAGCCCAATAAAAAAATATTTCATTATCTTCTCCAATATCATCTTATTTTTATAATTGTATTTAACCACTTATTAATGAGTTGTGAAAAAAAGCACAAAAATACTCAACACAATACAGGGAGAAAACAACAAAAAGCTAGATAATGGTGAAATAAAATTTATTATGAAATAAGTACCTCATGCTGTAGTTTAAAACAATTCTTGCCTCTATCTTGATATGTATTTAAACATATTTTTCCTTTGGAATTTTTTCACCTAGCAATTCAACTAATGCCCCTTTAGGAATTACGAACAATCAGTGTATCCTCCAAAAATCCCCTGCACTACATAGATAAATTGATGGAATATAACTATTGCCTACTATTCTTTAAACCTCAAGTCTCATACCAAAGAAAAATATTAAAAAAACCTAAAACATAAAAAACCCATATATTTATTAGAATAAAATTTCTATTAAATCAACTACACATTAGTATCCTACTAAAAAAAAAGTTAAAAAAACCTACAAAATAAAAAGTAAAAAAACCTCCAAAAGAGACAGATTCATTAGATTTTATATTGAATCAAATACCTCACAGTGTCCTAACCACCGAAAAAGAGTAAGCAATCACTCTTACAGTTAGGTACAAATTCACAATTCACACTAACCATAACTATTGAAAACGATACGATGACGGGCTCTTAAGTCCTCGGGGTTGATCTATATTTGAATGTGGTCTTTTCTTAGTCCTCAGGGTTGATCTATATTTGGTTTCACCCACTAAATCCATCTAGGAAGGAAAATAATCTCTTCCCTGCAAGGCCATCTAGGACTTGGTCAATGAAAAGCAAAGGGAAGCATCCCTTCTTTGTATCATTTTTAAGCTCTTGATAATCAACACATATCCTCCACTTCCTATTTTTCTTGGGGAATAGGACAAGGGGGGGCACCAACTCACTATTTGAAATGGGGTAAATGAACCCTGCATCTAGTAGCTTTTGTAATTCCTCTTTCACAATGACCTTAAGAGCTAGGTTCATCCTCTTCTAGGGTTAGTGGAGAGGCTTGCATCGCTCTTTGATGTAGATATGATGGGTACAAACTGAGGGATGTGCACCTTTCATTTTCTTATAGTCCGAAGTAAAAGAATCAAGGTTTTGTCTCAGCACAGTGCATAATTTCTCTTCTTGCTCAGCTCAGAGAGGGGTTGATATTTAGAGTTATTGATGGGATAATGACCACAACCTTGACATGATCTAGGTCAATGTAGATAAAGAATGGATTATTCTATGGATTGCTCTCAAAATTTTCTAAGGATTCTTTCATTAGTTCATCAATTGGCATGGAAGTGGGAGGTTGATTATGTAATATATGGTGAATAAGGTCATCTTCATCAAGATTCCTACCTCCTATAGTAGTGTCTAGTGTATAAACTAGGTAGAGGTATTTTTGATAAATACTCTTCTTCTTCCTCATCCTCTAACCATAAGGGAAAGACATGCTCAATAAAAGGTTAAGAAGTAGGGTATAACACAAGTTGTTTTGATAGATGCCTATTCTTGATGGTCATGTTCCCAAGCCTAAAACTAATGTAGGAATCAATAGTCTCCAACCAAGGTCTTCCTAGGATGAGAGGGTAACCATTAAACTTTGTTTTGAGTTGGAGGACAATGAAATCTGTAAGGTACTCCCAAGATTTGATGGAGAACATTACATATTTAATAACTCCTTTAGGAGGTTGATCTTGAGCATGGTTTCCTTGGTCATGAAATTTATTCCAACCCCAAGGTCAATCAAGTTATTAATGACCATAATTCTATAAATTTTCACATCCACCAGAGAGCTACCAGGATCCAAGTACTTTTGGGAGATAACTTCCCCAAGTGTTAGATCAGACAACTACCCAACAACATTGATTAGTGGGGTTATCTCTCCTTCTTCTCCTAGGACTTTTAAAACATTATTCCTTCATAACATTTTTGTAGATGGGGACATCTTTGATGGCTTAGAGAAGGGGTATTTTGACACAATTTATTCAATTATCGTAGAAGTTTAGCCTCTTCCAGGGTATGTTGTGTAGGTTGGACCAACCTTTCAAGATAGGGAGATGAATTGTCTTCAGGGGTACTATATTTCTTATGTTCTTCAAGTTCTATAGGTGGAGAAGGTGGGTGACAATTTGGAAGTACATTCCCAGACTCAAGGTTGATCTCTTGGATTTTCACAACATAAGCATGATAGGATATCTCCCCACTGTAAACCTGTTGTGATTTCTTGTTATTCAGGTTTGGATTGGGTTGGGTAGGAATTGAAGGCTTCTTAGGTAGGTTATTGTGAGGGAGTTGTGGTTGAGGTTGAGGAGGAGGCATTAAAGCAGGAGGTTGGGCTACTTGAGGCCTCCATCCTTGTGAGTGGTTGCCCCATTGAGGAGGTTGTAGTGGATATGGTTGGAAAGGAGGATTAATAGGTTAAGGAGGGTATTGAGGAGTATAAGACCAAGGAGAGGGTATGGACCATGATGGATGAGTGAAAGGGTACCAAAGCTGGAAAACTGCATTCTCATTTGGATTATAAGGAGGATGATGTGCACCTTGCATGCCTTGTTGTTTTTCTTAGCTTGTTAGAGTGTTGTTTCACTCGTTTTGTTGAATGACCATTGGAGTTTTAACATTTTTTAGCTTGCAGAAGTTTTTTTTCAAGTTATAGATTTCCCCTCCCAAGTGTCGCATGAGTTTTCTCGATTTTGCACCAACAGTCATTGTTGCGGTGACTCCCTTCACATGTCTCGTGTTCCTCCAGTTTAATTAATTTTTGCACTTGTTTTACATGCATACATGTACACTTAATCATATTTGCACTCATCCTCACATCATATTTCAGACCTTCTTGATTGCACACACCCCATGAATAGGTATGGGCTCCCCTATACTTAGGATCTCACATCTCACTGCATACACTATGCAATTTGGGAGCTCAAGGCATCTGCCTTGGCTTCTAGAATTAAACAGAGCCTGTCCTGAGTTGGCTCCAAATAAACACTGCATAGTTCTAGGAGATAGTCTCCGAGTTTGGTCACTAAGACTCTACATTGCATAGTTTCATCCATCAAGCTTCCTCACTCACTATTGGGAATGCGTAGTGCGTAGTTCCCACAGTAAGCCAATCACCCCTATTAGTAAAAATTGTGCAATTCCTCTCATTAGATGCCCTCGTTTCCACTTGATCATGCTTTGAAGTTAGATTTGTAATAAATAATGTCTATCTTCCATGAGTGTCTATTCATTCCCACAGGTACCACACTCGTGAAGCACTTCTATCCAACATTCATTGTACCATAGAACCAAAGAGAGTTGTTTCAAGAGCGACCATTGAAAGTTGTGCTGGGGAAGAAGTTGAGTAAGCTCTAGTTTACATTCCAATATATACAGATGCCCAATTGTTTATAAAAAAGGAATCAACAGTAACATGGCAACAAGACCAACAATAGTGGTAGAAGGAAACATTTCAATATAGGATCACAAAAAGAGGAAATTATTGATGTATTAAAGGGAGAACAAAGCTACAGAGTGAAAGAAGACTCAATATTCATATAGGTATCTTTGAAAGAAGAATAAAAGGGAAGCAAAGGACATATATAGAAAAGTGGAGGAAGAAAGAAAAGAAGAGCTTGCAGGTAGCAGAACTGAGATCACAACAAGTAGAACGACAACTGAAAGAAGGACAAGAACTAATGAGGAAATAATATGAAGAGAAACAAAAGTGGGAATAAGAAAAAAGGCAAGGTACATTGACAAAGAAAACAAGACCAATAGAGGTTAATGAGTTGGAACAACTGACAACTAAGGAAGAGAGTGAATAGATGTAGGTTCCCTCACAAAACTTAACCACAAGAATCAAGTCCGATTAGAGGTCGACAGGTACATGGAACAAATAAGGAGAGAGGCCACCAAGGATGGCTTGGATGTGAGCGCAACAAACATGCAGAAGGACATTGGGGGTCCTGTCGTGGTCTACACCATGCCACACATGCTTCAGAAAGAGATGGACATAGGTTCCAAGACCATATACCCAGAAGTTATGGAGGCAAGAGTTAGTTATCAGGAAGACACCATCAAGAAACTTGGGGACATCATTTCATAATACCAATCTTGGCATCAATACCCTTCACATCCCAAACAATGGAAAACCCTTCACATCCCAAAACCTAACCCTAGAAGATGAAATGCCAAATTGTGGGCCCCGTTTTGGGGTGAGTTGGACAGCCAACTTCCCGGGGTCGCAAATTGGTCATATTATCTCTGTTTGATGCGCATGATAGCCCGTTGGAAATATCTCTCCGAGGGCTATGATGAAAAAGAGGATTTGTTTTTTAGAAAAATCGTAGGGAGTAGATTTTTTCCCAAAAAACATCATTTAGGGCCTCAAATGGCTCCGAAAGTTTAGGACCTGAAAAACTGCTAAAAATAGTAAACTGTGTTATAATTAAGGAAACTGAAAAACTGAAAGAAACAGTTGTGGGGGTCCAAATGGGATAGGTGGGCGGCCACCAACATCCACCTGGATCAGATTTTTGATAAATACTTTTGTTCTTCCTCATCCTCTAACCATAAGGGAAAGATGTGCTCAATAGAAGGTTAAGAAGTAGGGTATAACACAAGTTGTTTTGATAGATGCCTATTCTTGATGGTCATGCTCCCAGGCCTACTAATGTAAGAATTAATAGTCTCCAACCAAGGTCTTCCTAAGATGAGATGGTAACCATTAAACTTTTTTTTTTCGATTGGAGGACAACGAAATATTTGAGGTACTCCCAAGAGTCGATGGAGAACATTACATATTTAATAAATCCTTTAGGAGCTACAATGGATCTATCTACAAGCTGCATCACTCTAGTGGTCTCCCTTAAGGCCCTTGGGAGGTTGATCTTGAGCATGGTTTCCTTGGTCATCAAATATATTCCAACACTGAGGTCAATAAAGTTATTAAGGACCATAATTCTATAAATTTGGACATCCACCAGAGAGCTACCAGGATCCAAGTACTTTGGGGAGATAACTTCCCCAAGCATTGGATCAGACAACTACCCAACAAAATTGATTAGTGGGGTTATCTCTCCTTCTTCTCTTAGGACTTTTAAAACATTATTCCTTCGTAACATTTTTGTAGATGGGGACATCTTTAATGGCTTAGAGAAGAGGTATTTTGACACAATTTATTCAATTATCCTAGAACTTTATCCTCTTCCAGGGTGTTTTTTATAGGTTGGACCAACCTTTCAAGAGAGGGAGATGAATTGTCTTCAGGGGTACTATATTTCTTCTCTTCTTCAAGTTCTTTAGGTGGAGAAGGTGGGTGACAATTTGGAAATACATTCCCAGACCCAAGGTTGATCTCTTGGATTTTCACAACATAAGCATGATAGGATATCTCCCCACTGTAAACCTGTTGTGATTTCTTGTTCTTCAGGTTTGGATTGGGTTGGGTATGAATTGAAGGTTGCTTAGGTAGGTTATTGTGAGGGAGTTGTGGTTGAGGTTGAGGAGGAGGCATTAAAGCAGGGGGTTGGGCTACTTGAGGCCTCCATCCTTGTGAGTGGATGCCCCATTGAGGAGGTTGCAGTAGATATGGTTTGAAAGGAGGATTAATAGGTTGAGGAGGGTATTTAGGAGTATAAGACCAAGGTGAGGGTATGGACCATGATGGATGAGTGAAAGGGTACCAAAGCTGGAAAGGTGCATTCTCATTTGGATTATAAGGAGGATAATGTGCACTTTGCATGCCTTGTTGTTTTTTTAGCTTGTGAGAGTGTTGTTTCACTCGTTTTGTTGAATGACCATTGGAGTTTTAACATTTTTTAGCTTGCAGAAGTTTGTTTTCAAGTTATAGATTTCTCCTCTCAAGTGTCACATGAGTTTTCTCGATTTTGCACCAACAGTCATTGTTGCGGTGACTCCCTTCACATGTCTCGTGTTACTACAGTTTAATTAATTGTTGCACTTGTTTTACATGCATAATTATGCACTTAATCATATTTGCACTCATCCTCACATCATATTTCAGACCTTCTTGATTGCACTCTCCCCATGAATAGGTATGGGCTCTGCTCTCCTTAGGATCTCACATCTCACTGCATATAATATGCAATTTGGGAGCTCAAGGCATCTGCCTTGGCTTCTAGAATTGAATAGAGCCTGTCTCGAGTTGGCTCCAAATAAACACTACGTAGTTCTCAAAGCTAGTCTTTGAGTTTGGTCACTAAGACTCTACATTGCATAGTTCCATCCATCAAGCTTCCTCACTCACTATTGGGAATCCGTAGTGTGCAGTTCCCACAGTAAGCCAATCACCCCTGTTAGTCAAAATTGTGCAATTCCTCTCATTAGATGCCCTGGATTCCGCTTGATCATGCTTTGAAGTTAGATTTGTAATAAATAATGTCTATCTTCCATGAGTGTCTATTCATTCCCACAGGTACCACACTCGTGAAGCACTTCTATCCAACATTCATTGTACCATAGAACCAAAGAGAGTTGTTTCAAGAGCGACCATTGAAAGTTGTGCCGGGGAAGAAGTTGAGTAAGCTCTAGTTTACATTCCAATATATACAGATGCCCAATTGTTTATAAAAAAGGAATCAACAGTAACATGGCAACAAGACCAACAATAGTGGTAGAAGGAAACATTTCAATATAGGATCACAAAAAGAGGAAATTATTGATGTATTAAAGGGAGAACAAAGCTACAGAGTGAAAGAAGACTCAATCTTCATACATGTATCTTTGAAAGCAAAATAAAAAGGAAGCAAAGGACATATATAGCAAAGTGGAGGAAGAAAGAAAAGAAGAGCTTGCAGGTAGCAGAACTGAGATCACAACAAGTAGAACGACAACTGAAAGAAGGACAAGAACTAACGAGGAAATAATATGAAGAGAAACATAACTGGGAATAAGAAAAAAGGAAAGGTACATTGACAAAGAAAACAAGACCAATAGAGGTTAATGAGTTGGAACAACTGACAACTAAGGAAGAGAGTGAATAGATGTAGGTTCCCTCACAAAACTTAACCACAAGAATCAAGTCCGATTAGAGGTCGACAAGTACATGGAACAACTAAGGAGAGAGGCCACCAAGGATGGCTTGGATGTGAGCGCAACAAACATGCAGGAGGACATTGGGGGTCCTGTCGTGGTCTACACCATGCCACACATGCTTCAGAAAGAGATGGACATAGGTTCCAAGACCATATACCCAGAAGTTATGGAGGCAAGAGTTAGTTATCAGGAAGACACCATCAAGAAACTTGGGGACATCATTTCATAATACCAATCTTGGCATCAATACATGACCGAGTAGCATCAATTGGAGTTTGCTGAGTTGGTATTTTCCCAAACTTTGGAGTCATAGTGTTTTGCCTTCCTTCTTAGATTGTCTCTACCCTATTTTGTCTCCCATGGCTACATGTGGAAAATGTATACTATTTGTAAACATGGTGTAAGTGAAATTCCAAGTGGCATTGGTGGAATATGAACAGTTACTATGTAATGTAAAGAGTTATTTGTAAATAAGTTGAAGATTCTTGAGGTTATTTGAAGAGTCACAAAGGGGAATGTCAAAGGTCAGCCCACCCTTTGTTATAGATAGAACCTCATAACTCATAGAATGGGATTTTGGGAGCCAAGCTCTTGGCTAGCCATTGCTTAGAGAAGTCTTGGAGAGTATTATGACAGGCCTTGGCTTCTCTACAAAATATAGCAAGTACATCTCTTTGGAGGAGCAGGCGTGTTGACTGTAATGTTCCACTATTAGGGCTAGTGGTTGTAAATACTGTATGTATGGATTGAACTTTCACTTAATAATATAACTGATATAACACATTTTCATGTATATGTTGTTATTGTAGTTCACTATTCTGGTTGCTTTAGCAATGTATGTTATTTAACTTATAGATTTATGTATGAACTATTTTTTATGCAATTGTATGTATCTTGTTGAAGATGTGTTGTTGTATTAACCCATCACTTTGGATTATGGACTATTTCGATTCCACCCTATGATTTCATTCTGCTTGTGTGTTCCTTTTACGTAGTATATTATTACAAGCTTCTAAGGGACACTCTTCCTTTTCCCCTCTGTTATCTAGAACCCCCATGCATTTCACTTGACTTGCAGCAAGGTCACACACTTTCTTAAACAAAGTTATCATACTTACCTCTGCATGCTACCACGATCACGACACTCCTTTACTACCCATTGTTGGGACTCCTACTCGAAACGATCTTAGGTCTAGTTTGGACTTCTTATCGGGGAGATCCCTTGACATGTTGGTGAGTCCAACAATGTCAACAAGTCCTCTAAGGATTCATCTAGTCCTAGGGTCATCGTAAATATTTCCTCTTTTGTCTCTTTAGACCTACAATAACCCTTGTAATTCTCATTAAAGGCTTGCTGAATTTGTGTCCAAGTATTGATGTTGCCTCGAGGTAAGCTTATAAACCAATGCAAGGCTGCATCTTTGTGGGTGGATGGAAACAACTTTATCTCCTATTTATTAGAGGTGTAGTCATAGGTCCTACATAAAATAGTAAATTTAAACACGAATGTGTTAGGGCCCTCAAAGGTTAGACCATGGAAGGGAAGTAGGGATTATATTCTTCATGTTTACATCGTCATTGATTTCTTGGATAGGAAAGCACTCGTGTTGTTTGTTTGCAGCCATGGTTTGGGTAGGTGAGATGAGTTGTTCCTCCCATACGGGTTCCTCAAAAATTTCAAGTTGCTCACCTAGAGGGGTTTCTAACTCCCTTTTAGTGAGAGAGGGAAGTTCAAAGTCACCAAAGAAGAATGATAGTTGGGTACTTGAAGGTGTTGGGGTTTTTGGTAGGAATTTCCGTTGATATCCCTACTCCTACGAGGCATGAAAGAACTAGCTCTATTTGTTTTCGAATTTTCCCCTTTTTTTTTGAACATTTTCAAATTAATAGTACTGATGCAAGAGAGAGGAAAAAAATAAGAAACTTCTAAGTTGAAACAATACCTACTTGGACCCCTGCCCGATAGCGGTGCCAAAAAGTGATGAGCCCTAGTATTCCAACAAGAATGTTACGATTCCAAGGCTACCAACTTAAATTATCAACCCAGGATTCGTAGAAACTTAGAGGTGATAGTGTTGTATGCATTGTACGTCAAGCTCTACTCATGTCACCTTCAGTCATTGAATCATATCAATGCATGTAGAGACCACTCCTTAAACTAGCTTACAAAGATAATTTGTGTGAAAATGAAAGAGTCTACTCTAATCGCAGGACAATGAACATTATCCTAATTGAAGAAATGAAAGTGTCATTCATCAAATGTAAATACTAACTATAGCCAGAGGAAGGGAATATACTATACTAGTTGTAGAAATAAAGCATGCTATTCTACTTGCAAAACAATCAAGTCAACACTCTACTTGCATAATGTAAATCCTTACTCTATTTGCAAATTGCCTTGAATGAGGAAATTTAAACTACAAGGCATGATTAGAAAATCTAAGAGTGTAACCTCAAAAATGAGGTTTAATATATTTGCATTGAAGATTTTCCCTTTATATCACTGAGTGTAAGATGGTTTTAGCTTTAGTAGCACAATCCTTACTCATTGCATAAAAGAATAGTCATTGTGATTCTAATTGTTGTCTTGTACTTGCAGTGAAGAAAGAATGGGTCTAGAGTGGTCCTTGGGTCTCCCTAACCATTGATTCGAAGTGTGGGGGTAATTATTCAATCCCAAAATGCAAAAATCAAGATCTTAAAGCAAATCTAGCCAAGTTTAGGCAATGCTACAAGACTACTATAGGATGCCACATGCTACCTTGTTTTGCTACAAGATTTCCTTGGGTCCAAGAGCATCTTGAGGGTGAGAAAGGTATTTTTAAGGTAAAGGAAGGTGGATGAGGGTGTATGAAGCTATTAGATCTGTAGTTGAGATTCTTTCTTTGTTATTCCTCTTAAACTACAATACTTGCCAATTCATTAAATGTAGGTGCTTACTTGTGGATTCATCAAATGTAGATGCTCTTTCCCTAGCTATAGGATTGGTGATAAACATTTATATGCATTCAATATTCCATTCATTACGAGCTCGAAATACTTTCACCAATATCACCAAGCTTATCTTTAAGCTCTTTGATTCTAGAAAGAAAATTACTAATAACTCGGTTTTCCATCATTTTCATTAAGAAATGTTTTCTTGTGAGAAAGAAGGTCGTAATTGTTTATTTTGTTTGATACAATCCTTTAAGTGTCTCTGAAGTTTCAAGGGATGTTTTACATTCTATGACATGCAAAATGAGGTTGTCATTATAGACATTCTAAAAACCACTTTTTCTTTAGTCCCTTGTGGATTCCAATTTTGAATTGAGGCTATTGGTGTTGTGGGTCTAGCTTGGTTTCCATATGAAATTGCCAAAAAGATATACACTTCCATTAACTTTTGCATTTTAAACTTCTAATTTGCAAAATTTTCCCCATCTTGTTGAGTTGATCCATTTTGATAAGACTTCACCATAAAAAAAAATATATCATTATCTTCTCCAATATCATCTTATTTTTATAATTATATTTAACCACTTATTAATGAGTTGTGAAAAAAATGCACAAAAATACTCAACACAATACAGGGAGAAAACAACAAAAAGCTAGATAATGGTGAAATAAAATTTATCATGAAATAAGTACCTCATTCTGTAATTTAAAAAAATTCTTACCTCTATCTTGATATATATTTAAACATATTTTTCCTTTGGAATTTTTTCACCTACCAATTCTACTAATGCTCCTTTAAGAATTATGAACAATCAATGTATCCTCCAAAAATCCCCTCCACTACATAAATAAATTAATGGAATATAACTATTGCCTACTATTTTTTAAACCTAAAGTCTCATACCAAATAAAAATATTAAAAAAACCTAAAAAAATAACAACCTCACAGGGTCCTAACAACCGAAAAAGAGTAAGCGATCACTCTTACAATTAGGTACAAATTCACAAGATGACGGGCTCTTAAGTGACATAAGATACGCGGTTGAGATGACGTCTTTTCTGGAGATGCCTTAACGTAGCACCACCTCCAATTGGATAAAGGGAGAATAAGCCAGCCAAAAACGATACGATGACGGGCTCTTAAGTGACATAAGATAGGAGGTTGAGATGACGTCTTTTCTGGAGATGCCATAACCTACCACCACCTCCAATTGGATAAAGGAAGAAGCCAGCCAGCCAAAGTTATGCTCGCATAACATTCCGGGGTGAATAATTGTCTTGGGGATGAGAAAGAATTTTATTGAAGAAACATGGGAAAAAAATAAATTGATCCACCACTCATTGGGTATAACTTTTCAAATAGAATAATTTACTAGTAAAAGCAGTCTTGGTGGGCAGGAAAATTATAATGATTTAATATAACTTTTCAAATAAAATAGTTTTCTAGTGAAAGCAGTCCTGACGAGCAGGAAAATTATAATAATTATTGTGGTGAGAGAAACATTTTATGAAGGTGATTTGGAATCATTCCAGCAAAATTATGTGTTTACTCATCAGGACCACTCTTCACATTGTAAGGTGATATGTGATTCCATTCGTACAGAGCAAAATTATTTGTCCACTCTTCACATTGTAAGGTGATATGTGATTATTTGTTTACTCATGAGGACCATTCTATAAATACCAATGACTTTATATTTGTAACATACGAGGCAAGGGCAAGTATACGCTGAATAGGCATTACAGTTGACAGAGAAATGAAAAATTTCGAAATTTTCGGGAGGTGCAAGAAGGGAGTTACCAAGATCGAAGGGACGGTTATCCTTCGGAAAACGTCTCTTCTCGATGTCAAGGATATATCTGCCAGCTTTGGAGATCGTGTATTCGAGTTGCTGCAACAGAAGGTGAATTTTCAGCTTGTCAGTAGCGACCACATAGATCAAGGTGAAATAATGAATTTGCAAGATTATAGATTAATGCCGTCATGAATTCCTTGGCTTTGTTCTACCATGCATGTAATATCATGTCAATTATTACGCGAGTAGTTATATCAGACGTGAATTGACCTGTTATTGCAGAAACTGGCCAGGGTTTACGTAGCCGTCCTGCTCATTTAGAATGGAAATATCTGCCCTCGTTTGAATACGTTAGTAAGGATTCAAAACACGAAATCAGCTTCGAGTGGGCTCCTGAGATGGGGATCCCCGGCGCTGTACTGGTGACAAACAATCACTCCAGAGAGTTCTTTCTAAAAGAGCTTTCAATTCAAATCCCCGGAAAAGGCCATATTCGTTTCCTGTGCAACTCCTGGATATATCCCAAGTGGATGAGTGCCATCTACTCCAATCTAATCGCTGAACGAGTCTTCTTTGCAAATAATGTACATAACGTCTAATTTCGTTAAATTTACGTACGCTTTCCATCACACTCCCCGTGTGAAATGAAAATATTAATATTTATGTATCCATGTGTGCAGAGCTATCTTCCCGATGAAACGCCGTTAGGTCTGGTGGCTTTGAGGAACGTAGAGTTGGTGAGATTGAGAGGAAACGGAACAGGCCAAAGGAGTACATGGGAGCGCATTTATGACTACGATGTTTACAATGATCTGGGCGATCCTGACACCAAGAAGGAGTTAGAAAGGAAAGTGCTGGGTGGATCGCGGGAATTGCCATATCCCCGCAGGTGTAGAACTGGTCGTCCACGTTCTAAAACGAGTAACTACCTGCTACCCATGCGTTAGATGATCAAATTAAAGTGTATTAGAATAGAACTTACGCTTTACGTTAAAATATATATATATATAGAATAGAACTTACGCTTTACCTGTTACGACCGTTTGCAGGTCAGGCTTTCGAGAGCTTGAACCGGCTATGCAGCCTTACGCAGAGCTTCTATATTCCCTCAGACGAACAATTTCCGCAGGAGTGCCTTTCAGACTTCAGAGCTCATTTCCTCAAAGCTTTCTCTAAAGTAGTTATACCCGCCATAATGTCAGCTGTTAAGCCTGAGTTTGCCAGTTTGAAGGAAGTTCGGGGTCTCTACAGTAAGGGAATTTCATTTTTGACTAACATTACAACCACTTTAGCCAAAGAAGTACTTCCCGGTCAGACGATGAAAGGGATTCTGAATACAGAGGATCAAGCTATTCTCAAGTTTCCGCTTCCCACTATCATTACCAGTGAGTTGATTAATCTCGATCAGTATTCCTAAATTTGAATTTGGTGCATTTTGCGCCCTATTAGTTATGTTTGATAATTACTGAATGAAATCCGTGTCTGTGCAATAGAGGATGACGCTGCATGGAAGACAGAAGAAGAGTTTGCCCGCCAGACGCTTTCTGGAGTGAATCCGATGGTCATTCGATGTTTACAACTACGAAGCAACCGAGACTTTTACTTCTTAATAATATTGTTATTATTATTATTATTATGACTACTAATGTCGATACGAACTTCTTTATGTGATTACAGAGCTTTCCACCGTCCGGCCACCTGAACGCACAAATCTATGGTTCCCAACAGAGTGCAATCACCGCTCAACATATTCTTAAAAGCCTAGATGGCATCTCGGTGGAGGAGGTATTTAGTTCCTTCATTAAATTGTTACTTAGATTTAATGGTTCGTTAATGATTATATACTAGTATTTTGAATATTCTTCCGCAATACAATAGACAGACAACCATTAAGCATGCATGTCGATATAGCAGGCTATTAAATCGAATCGGCTCTTTATATTGGACTACTATGACGCTTACATGCCGTACGTGGAGCTTGTCAACCAGCTTCCTACCAGCAAAGCTTACGCTACCCGTTCACTTTTCTTCCTGGCCGACACCGGAACTCTAAAGCCTGTGGCCATTGAGCTGTGTTTGCCTCCCACATCAGTGGGCTTGGGTTCAAGACACGTCTACACTCCTGACTATAGCGGTGAAGATCATGGATGGTTATGGCAACTAGCGAAGGCTCACGTGCGGGCAAACGATTCCGGTTACCATCAGTTGGTGAGCCATTGGTAAGAGATACTAATCTTGTTAATTTCAATAACAGTTACATTGGTATGAGATAGCCATCTTGTTAATTTCAACATTGTCAAGTAATCTTGTTAATTGTTAATTTCAATAACAGTTGCTTAGTTACTTTGTTGAGGTTAAACATATATATATTTATTAAGAAAAATCTTTTAGTAGAAATTAGGTATGAAAATATGAAAAGTTTTGGGAGGTTTCTAAAATTTTTATTATTATCAGGATGAAAAGATAAAAAAGTAGAGTAAAGATAAAACTTAAATAGAGAACAATGTACATATCATTACTTTGTTTTTAGTTTGAACTTGTTAAAAAATTAATTACCACCTTTATCATATTGAAATTTACTGTGAATTTGTCTATTTAGATTATTAATAAAATACACTCTCCTTTTTTTCCCTTTCGCATGCAGGCTCAGGACTCATGCTGTGGTGGAGCCATTTATCATTTCTGCCCACAGGCATTTGAGCAAACTGCACCCACTTCACAAGTTGCTCATCCCTCACTTTCGCAATACTATGGAGATCAATCGGTCTGCTCGTCAATCATTGATAAATGCAGGAGGCATAATCGAGCAATGCTTTACGAGTGGTAGGTATTCTATGGAAATTTCGGCCAAAGCATACATGGATTGGAGATTCAACGAGCAGGGACTGCCAGCTGATCTCCTTAAAAGGTACTATTATAACCACCCTGTAACTTTACTTCAATATTAGTTTGTGGGACTAACATATATATTAATGCACTGATACGGGTACATGTCCAGGGGTATGGCTGTGCGCGATCCTACTGATAGAGTAAGTGGTACGAGGCTTGTGATAAAAGATTATCCGTATGCAGTGGACGGGCTTGAAATATGGGCGGCCTTGAAATCTTGGGTATCCGACTACATATCGCTGTATTACAAGGACGACCAAAGTGTGGAGAGCGATAGAGAAGTTCAAGCATGGTGGAAAGAGATAGTGGAGGTGGGCCACGGAGATAAGAAGCGTGATGAGGGAGGATGGTACAAGATGAAGAGTGTGGAGGATATGAAAGAAGGTATCACCACACTCATTTGGATCGCTTCTGCCCACCATGCAGCGGTCAATTTCGGGCAGTACGGCTATGCCGGATTCATGCCCAATCACCCCAGCACCACGCGGAAACTTATTCCAGAGAAAGGATCCCCACAATACTTAGACTTCCTTCGTGACCCGGAAGCCTATTTCCTAAAAACTGTGTCCAATCCAAAGACTTGTGCCACAACCATGGCTGTCCTGGAGCTTCTATCGAAGCATTCTACCGACGAGGTTTACCTGGGGCAGGGCTCCTTCTCCGATTGGACAGATGACTCTCGCGTTGAAACAGCATTCAAACGCTTTCGCTCCCAGCTACTTGAGATAGAGCAGAATATCAAGACTAGGAACACAGATCACAGGTTGAAAAACCGGCGCGGCCCTGCAGATGTTCCCTACACGCTCTTATACCCAGGGACTTCTGATACTGGCGAGACAGGTGCTGGGCTTACATTTCGAGGAATTCCCAACAGCGTCTCTATATAGTATATAGTGCCTTCACCGACTCTGTCCGTTAATTCGTACACAACAATTATATTGTTGTGGTACACTGTTTTCTTTATGTTCGAGTGAACTATGTAAGCGCACTTAGTATGAATATTGTGCTACACTAATTTTAATATGTTTGAGTGAAATCGCAAATCCGGTGCTTTTCGTAACTTAAATGCTTTGTTTATGTTTGAGTGAAATCGCAAATCCGGTGCTTTTCGTAACTTAAATGCTTTGTTTGATCATAACTTAAATGTTTTGTTTGATCATCCTGGATTATATAGCTGCTAATGTTTAAAATCCAGTAAATTTCCTTGATATATTTTCTTTCTTAATCTTTATATAGCTGCTGGTGTGAGCTGCTATGTTAATTTTAATATGTTTGAGTGAAATCGCAAATCCGGTGCTTTTCATAACTTAAATGCTTTGTTTGATCATAACTTAAATGCTAATGTTTAAAATCCAGTAAATTTCCTTGATATATTTTCTTTCTTAATCTTTATATAGCTGCTGGTGTGAGCTGCTATGTTAATTTTAATATGTTTGAGTGAAATCGCAAATCCGGTGCTTTTCATAACTTAAATGCTTTGTTTGATCATAACTTAAATGCTAATGTTTAAAATCCAGTAAATTTCCTTGATATATTTTCTTTCTTAATCTTTATATAGCTGCTGGTGTGAGCTGCTATGTTAATTTTAATATGTTTGAGTGAAATCGCAAATCCGGTGCTTTTCATAACTTAAATGCTTTTTTGATCATTATTCCATGAAGAATTTAGGTTTTCTTTTTACTAAATGTGTCTTATTATAACTTTATTTACAATAAAGGGAAACCTGTATCTCTTCATAGGATATATTGTCAAATAATTTTAATATCCCTTCATAGGATATATTGTCAAATAATTTTAGATTTTTTTTTTCCCATCATATTGACCAAAAAAAAAGCCCCCACAACATATATCTAATAAAAATTAATTTCAAAACAATTATAAAATTTGATATTTAAAATTTTTAAATTAAAAAGTATGATTTTCTAAAATTTAATAACAATTACAAATTATAAGGTTACATTAACTATGAAGATAATCTTATTTATGCAAAATGAATTTCAAATTGAATTTTAAGAGCCTTTACATATGTGAAAATCAAGTGCAAAACCTCCTTTCACTATAGAGAGTAGGGTTACGTTTAGATATATCACTTAAGTTTAACGCTTGTATATTTGTTATTCTAGTATTAGTTTTTTTCCAACAAATAATATTTTCTTTATTATTTATATAGGAAATGTCATTTTTCGGATAATCAAATGCACACCATTTATCTATTTTATTACAATTATTATCATAACTTGTTGGGGTTACCAACAAGGTCATGGTGTACATGCACATTTTCTTATATTTTTTCAGTTGTTTAGGAGGACTACTATTTATAGCATGTCTATTTTTAGTAGGTGACTTATTTATAGTAGATCTATTTTTAGCAAGCGCTGCCATGAAATATGACACATGTAAATGATTAGGCAATGACATGGTCGGGACATGGCATCATAGTGCACTGCCATGGCTTTATCCATTAGACTTATCTATTGCCCTTATTTGTTAGACTTACACATAATCTTATTCCTTATCCTCCTCCTAGGAAATTGCATAAAGTAGCTATATTTATTCTTATAATTAAGCTCTACTCTTGGAAATCTTATCTCCTTAAGACTTTTTTCTTATTATTGGAGACCAGTTCCATTTTTGGAGTTTAGAGTTACACATGCGTTGTCCCTTACATTCATAATACCATGGGAGAATATGATGGGTTTCCAAAACCATAGACTCTTAAACCATAGACATATTTCTAGATTCACTCTTCCATCTGGAATATTATTCATCACGGAGAGACATCTAGACTGAATTGGAGGGTTCTTTCAGGAAAAATGATGAAAGAAGAAGACACTAGTATGAGCTCACCTTGTTAATCACAAGCAATTTTTACACCCTATAATACTTATTATCCAACTTCAATACTTTGGTTCAGTACATCAAAACATGTGGCATTGATATGAAAGATAAGCAACTAATCTTCTCTATTATGTATAACCCAAGAATTGGGTATTCTATCTTTATTTCTTCCTTTCATACTAGAATGATATCAATGGGTAAGGTGTGGAAGATATGTTCTTTAAATGAATTCCTTAAATCATTCATATAATAGCAAAATATGCTCATACAAATGGGTGGTCTCAAGTATTTTATTCCCATCCACTTGTTATATATAAAGACAAGGATGAATGAAAACAAATGATAGGTGATCATCAGAAGAAGGGAAAAGGCAATGAAACCACTAAGTATTCAGGCTTAAAAATAGGAAAGTGAAAGAAGGGGAGAATAAAGTGCAAGTACTTTAAAAAATAATCAACATAATCTTGCATATTTATTGCTAAAAAATGCCAAGAAGAAGTATGGAGATAGAAAACCTAATGATAAATGTAATCACCATTTTCTGATTTCTCTTTCTTCCTCATCTAATACTTGGATTTTGGGTTGTCGAGCCTGTCATCATATGGATGCTTCAAAACATACTTTTTCTTGTTTGGAACCTTGCATTATTTCTCCTATTTTAGTGGAAACCAATATTCCTTTAAATGTATTTGCTAAGGTAGAGTGGATAATGATTATGGAAGCTTAAAAAATGTATTCCACATTCCAGAGATACATGAAATCTACTCTTTGATCTATCAAATCATTCATTCAAGGGTAGGAAAATTGGTATATTTAACTCTAGATTTAATGGATATCATAAAGGTGTCATATGGTTGGAAATATGTTGTTATGAAGGAGTATTTCCATTCTAGTTTGTATAGATTTTCTCATTTTTGCACTGAGAGGCGCATTCTACAACCCAGTATGACCCAGATGTGTATGTATGTCCATGCTCAAAGTTAAATTTTATGTTGGCCAACATAAAAAAAAAAATAAATAGAAACCTAAATAATGTTTATGTTTGTCTAAATAACAATAATGAAAATAGAAAAAACTAATGTTTGCCTGATGCAAACATGAAATTAACCATATAGATTAAAAAAAAAAAAAAACACTACAATACAATAAATTTACCTTCAACAAAAAATTTCACCACATTAAAATTCCAAATTAGGTACAATTTTAAACATCTTTACTCCTAAACCCACTACCATTTCTTAAATCAAAGCAAAAAGGTAAATTGAACACAATGAATCCAAGATCTTGCTCTAAAATCTTTCAATATTTCTTTTCATTAATTATTTGTAAATTGAATATTTAAAAGGAAAATCATATCATGTGGGTATATTAAAATCTTTATACACATAAATATTTGGACATAAAAGTTGTAATATTAGAAAATATTGATTTGATGTACTTTTATTATAAATCTTGTTATCATGCAATGTAAAACATCATTAAATCTAATATTAATATTGAGAGATTAATATTCATATTCATATTATTACTAAATCTAATAGTAATATTATTCAACTTAATAACTTTTAATTAATACAATATTAAACTTTAATATAATATCAAATTTTTTATATTACAATATATATTAATATACCATGACATATATTAGCTCTAGATATATATGGGAAGTAAGAACAAAGACATATAGTGATATAGATAGAGAGATAGAGGGAGTGAGAGATGGAGTTGGAAGGAGAGAAAGGGAGGGAAGAAGAAAGGCATAGAGAGCGAAAACTGGGAATAAAGAGGTGGAATGACAAGGAAGAGATTGAGAAAGAGTGTTTATGCCTGGGGGTGAGGTAGAAAGACAAATAAGGTGAGATGGATAAAAGGTGGAAGGGGGGAGAGAAGGAGAGAGAAGTAGTGAGGGAGGGAGATAGAGCCAAAGTTAGAGGGCGAAGAGAGATAGATAGATAGATAGATAGATAGATAGAGAGAGAGAGAGAGAGAGAGAGAGAGCGAGGGGAGGTGGGATAGAAAGGGAGAGAAAGGAATAGAGCGAGGACATGAGAGGGAGAAGGAGAGAGGTAGGGGAAGAGAGAAAGAGGAAGGTAAGAAGAAAGACACATACATAGAAAGGAGGAGAGAGTGAGAGGGAGTGATAAGGGAGATGGAGATGGAGAGAGAGGGAGAGAGGAGAGATGGAGGGAAGAGAGATAGAATGGGGGAGAGAGGGATAGAAGGGGAAGAGAAAGAGTGAGGGAGAGGAAGAGGGTGGTAGAGATAGATGTATATGGAAAAAGAGTGTGTATGTTTTGGGTATGGTATAGAAAGATAAAAGAGATATAAAGGGAGCTAGATATATAGATGGAAGGTAAATATTGGGAAGAAGAAAGAGATAGAGAGAGTTATATATAGATAAATATGGAAAGAGAGAGCATGTATGTTTTTTTTGGGGGGGGTGATATAGAGAGAAAAATAAGGAGAGATGGAGGGAGATATAGATATAGATAGAGGGGGGAGATATTGAAGAATATTTATTTCACTAGATGCATTGTTTTAGTGTAGATGGTGATTTATAATCCTATTTGATCGCTTGCCTTGAAGGGAATAAACTAAATTAGAAGGAAGAGGAGGAATGAAGAGATAGAGAAGGAGAGGAATGAGAAAGGGAGATAAGGCTAAGAGAGAGAGAGGGAGAAGGAGGGAGGTAGGGAGAAAGTGATAGGGTTGGAGAGAGAGAGAGAGAGAGAGAGAGAGAGATTGGGGGAGAGAAAGGGATAGAGATGAAGGACAAGAGAGAGGAGGAGAGAAGGAGGGACAAAGAGATGGAGTTGGAAGGGGAGAGGAGGGGGAGAAGAAAGACACAGAGAGAAAGAAGTGGAGAGAATGAGAGAGGAAGTGACAAGGGAGAGATGGAGAGTGTGTGTGTATGTTTGGGGGTGATATAGAGAGACAAAGAAGGAGAGGTGGAGAAAGACATAGATATAGGTGGAGGGGGGAGAGAGGGAAGTATATTCCTTTCACTAGCTACATTGTCTTTAGCATACATGGTGAGTTCTAATGCTATTTGACTGCTTGCACTAGATGCATTGATTTCAGTGTAGATGTTGATTTAGAATGATAGTTGATTTCTTGAACTAAAGGCATTAATTTCAATGTAGATGTTTATTTCTAATACCATTTGATTGCTTGCACTAGATGCATTGATTTAAGTGTAGATGTTTTATAATTCTATTTTATTGATTGCACTAGATGCATTGATTTTATTGTAGACATCAATTTATAATCCTATTTGATTGTTTGCAATAGATGCAATAATTTTAATTGATATGTTAAAATTATAATGCTATTTGATGTCTTGCGCTAGATGACTTAATTTCAGTGTAAATGTCGATTTCTAATCCTATTTGATTGCTTGCACTAGATGCATTGATTTTATTGTAGATTGCTTCTAATTCTATTTTATTTCTTGCACTAGATGCAATGATTTTAATTTAGATGTTGAATTCTAATTATATTTGATTGCTTGCACTAGATGCATTGATTTCAGTGTAGATGTTAATTTTTTATTGTATTTGATTGCTTACACTATATGCATTGATTTCTGTGTAGATGTTGATTTCTAATCCTATTTGATTACATGCATTAGATGCATTGATCTTAGTGTAGATGTTTTTTCTAATTGTATTTGATTTCTTGCATTAGATGCATTGATTTCAATGTAGATATTTTTTCTAATCATATTTGATTACTTTCATTAGATCCATTGATTTCAATGTACATGTTGATTTCTGATTTGATATAACTAGATCTATGATGGTACATTAATCTTAAAGTGATTGGATTAATAGTGTTGTTGATTTTAGTTTAAACCCAAAACAATTATTGACAATGTGCATTGGTTTTTGTGTTATAGTAATTCAACCTATCAATATTGGAGAGCAAGAGAGAAAAGGTAAAATGTTTACTACAATAACTCGAGTTAAGTATTTGAATGGTTTACGATTTAAACTACACTTTTCTTATAATAGATATGAAAATATGGCAAAACTAACAAGGGTGACAATAGGAACAATAGAAGAAAATAGTTTGAGATTGATCACAATGAAGGCTATTTATAATTGAATACATTCTTATTATTCATATTGTTTGTCATACAACACTATTACATTATCTTTTTTTTTGCTTAAGCAAGAGTCGTGCCTTCTTTTTCATTAAGTCAAACATAATTTACAATACTTACATAATTCCATCAATAGTAGGGTGTTCTAAAGTCTCTAAGCTCTCTAACCCCTAAGAGATCCCACCACTCAATTTCGAGTACCGAATAAAATAACTTCCGGGCCAGAACCTCATGCTACCCTGCTCACTAACCGCTATAGGAACCCTGTCTCCCAAAATTCTTGAATAAACCTATGCTAGAGAAATTAAACACTTCAAAATGAAGCATAAAGTAAACCCTCTGACCCCACCAGACCCTCACACATTCCGGGGCATTGATCGGACGAGAAATAATCGGACGGTGGAGCAGAATATCGCACGCTCGAAATTGATTGAAGTTTAATGTGCGATGAGGGTGGTTTCCCGACCCTTCCCTCATCCATGTGTCGAGTGATGAAAGGTATCGCTGCCAAAAAAACGAAATTGCCTTCGGCTTGAAAGCGGTGCGATTGCACCAAAACCGCCTGAGAGGTTGTTTAGCAACCATGCCATGAGAGGAATGGGAAATGATGCCGCAAGAACGTTTAATGTTCTCAACCATTCTCCTGACAATGAAAATCTAGCACGCACCTTCAGGGATTTTTGGCGTATTAATGATCAAAGCTATAGATTCCTCCTCTGTCGTGCTGTCTTCCATTGATCTGTATGACCAGTCATGTGAAACCTGCAAAAATCTGCTCATTGTGTCCTGGCTTCCTTAGTTCTGTTCTAATACACTCTTTTGTCCTCTTCTGCCTAGGTATGGAAAAGAGCTTTTAGTTGGCTTTCTGGCATTTCTCGCCATCTCATCAAATTCTTGCTGTTGTTACAGGTGACCCCTTGGTTGGCCAGGATGTCGGCCAATTTGTTGGCCTTTCTACGCATATGGTTGAATCTAAGTATACGAAGTCCCTGAAGATGGATTTGAATTTTTTGGAGCACCTTATTAACTGCCAATGTTTTGTTACTTTTTCCGGTCCTGTGCCATGACTAAGTTTCTTGGTTGCGTTGATGACTAACTCTGAATCAGCTTTTATCATCACCTTGTGGCAGTTCCCCTGTTTCAAAAAGTCTAAGCATTGCTCCAAATCCATTAGTTCCACCATGTTGTTGGTAGCTTTACCTAAATGATAGTGGAAGAGGGAGATGATGTTTCCTGTTTCATCCCTTAAAGCTCCTCCAAAACTAGTGATTCCAAGGTTATTTTTTGAAGCTCCATCAATATTAAACTTTAAAAAGCCTTCTGGGGGGGGTCCAGAAATACTCAATCGGTTCCCTTAAGATTATTTTACTGTTTAAACCTTGAGGAGTAAGCCCCTGCATGTCTAACTGTCTGAGTATTCTCAACTCTGTTTCTGACGAAGGATTTTTGGGGAGATCCCTAACTGTTGTGCCCACTGTCTCTTTTAGTTGTTTCAAGACCTGCTCCAACAGGCAGAGAGAAGAGTTTTTTTCTTCTTTTAAAATTCTTTTATTTCTTTGTTTCCAAACATTCCATATTATAAAACTTGGCGGGAGAGCCCAGGCAGAGTTAAGAACCTCATGCTCCAAAAAATTATCCCTCCAATTGTT
>APFE031324610.1:190585-205367 GCA_000404065.3 Pinus taeda | reverse complement strand
TTAGGATTGTTATTATTAAGATAAGCACATTTGGATGTTGCCTTAGTGAGAGATATTCCTTGATATCTTGGATGAGAGTTTCATAGCACGATCGAGGTTGAGTACGATGTTGCTAGCATGGCTAGATGTGAGGTGGGATGAAGAAGCTCCTTAGAGAGACACTTGAGTAGGATCCGGATATGACATGGATACATTATGATGGCAAAGAGAGGGAACCAATCGAAAGAGAATCCTGCATATAAATGTGATTGAGATACCTTCATATATTGAGATAGTGCTGCTATACGAGACAATCTCAGGCTTATGGTTGACACCTCCTTGAGAGGGAGGATGACTGTGGTGTGAAAATTCGGTGACCCAAATTCCTACTGCAACAACTGATTAAATTTATCCTACTTGTTAATTTCTAAATCAAGTTATTTACAGTTTTACATAGTAAACAACAAAATAAAATATATTGCAGCCTTCACAACATAAAATACCACGGAAGCAAGTACTGAGCAAGAAGGAAATACCAAACATACAATTGACACCATTGTTTTTGGACAATTTCCCTGAAAAAGCCCAATGTGGTAAAACCAGTGCAACAACTGAGGGTTTTTAATTATTATGCAACCATTTCTGAATACAATCTTTGGATGCCTTACTGGCTATCTGTTATAGAGAATCTGATTGGTAGAGAAATTAGTGAGAAATACCTCACACTATCACTGGTGATTCGACACTGATCCATCCATTGAATGGCTAGTGCCAAGCTGCCTTTGCGCAGTCATTGCGTTGCTCTGCGTCACAACTAATAGGGATTTCATTACTCCCTCTAGCTGATCGATTTGCTGGCTGGATGCTCGATCCTCTGGCCCTCCAACCTCACAACCCGGTTCCTGGCACTGGACCTGATATTCTCCTCAGAAAATTTGTGAATCTCCTCAAGGGCTCTGCGTTGCCTTAGCATGACTTTACGCTGCCCAGTGTGGCTCTATGTTGCCTCTTTTGGATCTCTCTTTGCCTCCCCTACAATGTATCCCCAGATCAGGAAACTCTCCAACCGGAAAACTATCCTTGCCCCTCACTGCAAGAAATCTCCTCGATGACTTCTCTTACAATTGCTCCGCTGCTCTCTTGAGAAATCGATCTCTTGATCTCACTTGATGTGTATTTCCAAATGCCCATCAAGCCTCTTCTTATAATCTTCTCATTGGTTAATCAACAACCCAGATTATATTCTAATCAATGGCTCAGATCGTATTGACTTGATCCTCGTCTTTCTTTAGAAGGTTCACACCCAGTTTAATTAATACACTTTAATTATTTTAATTTCCTAAGTTTAGACTTAAGAATCCATTAAAAATAATTAATAATTTTAATTCAACCTCTTCCAGGTGGAATTTCCCACAATGGTGCTCTCGCATTTTTATTTTTCTTGTGATTTAGAATTCGTATTCAGGTAATTTTTGTACGGGGTTAAAACCTACAAAATCAACACTCCCTCTTAGCGAGGAATGTGCTCTAGTGTTGTAAGTTGTAACCAGCTGAAGCATCACTCTGTCTCTACATCATCTCCTATTGCGCTACTGATGTCTGGCCTCACTACCCACCAACTACTGTGCAACTTTAATTTGCATTGCATCCGTGTTGTTGTTGACTATGTTGAACTGTTGTCAAATACTGCATTTGCATTGCAACTTTGTTGTTGCTGCCACTGCAACATCTGCAACGGAAAAACATCCAAAATATTGAACTAACTATGTTCAGTATGATGCATTTGTCATCTGAATTCTTACTACTACTAGACTTTGCACTGTCACTAAAGCCTCTGCGCTGCTGCTGACTCTGCACTATAACAACTGCACTACTTTCCAACTCTACTCTGCACTGCTATGTATTTGATCGCTACTAGTTGGTGCATTGTCACTCTGGCACCTGACTGCACCACCTGACATTGGTCCATCCTGCTACTACTAACTATGGGCTCCCGTAGCAAGTTCTTGATCCAATAGGTGGAATCCTCAAGGATCATGCCCATCCTGTAGCTCTCAAAGGCTACAACTCTAGATCATCCCACCTCCGACCTGGAGGTATCTCGCCGATCATGGGAAACTCTTCCTCATATCTCGAGGACAACTTGTCGATCTTTATGGATGCATCTTGCTAATCCTACTTCTCCTCCTTGTCCTTCTTTCTAAGAGGATACTGAGTGCTCGTAGTGGCCCAGCTCGCCACACTTGAAGCACCTCATCTTCGAAATATCCTTCTTTCTTCTACGCTACTCCTAGTGCCCCTTTGATGCAAGGGCCATGTCCTCCTCTTCCTTCATGGCCTTTGTCCCACTACTGCTACTGCCATGGATTGTGGCCTTCGCCAGATTATGCCTCATCTCCTGCTGCTGCGGATCAACCCATACATGTTTCTAATCTGGCAGGGGTTCTCTGCCCAGGATGCTTTGGACAAACTCTTTCCAATCCTCAGAAACACTATTCAGCGCTAATCAAACAAACTCTGTAGGTTGGGGCCCTGACCCTATTGAATCTAGTTGATCCCTCCTAGATTCACAGAAAATCTCTCTTTGTCGACTCACTCAAAGAGATATTTTTCCTTGAGAATCATACCCTCCTGGCACTAGACTACGCAATCTTTATGGGGAATCAATCTGCTGCCTACGCAGATCTTCGATCTCCCTCTTCAGCCTAGTGCTAGGCTCTTTCAACTCTGTTTTCCTATTTCACCTGCGCTCTGATACCATGTGAAAATTTAATGACCCAAACAAGGAAAATTTTAAGGATGGAAATCTATCTTAAAGTTTAGAAACCTTGGTGAATCCCACTAGTCCATAATATGAAATCTATAAAATGTTTGGAGATAATTTTGTAAAAAAATTCAAATTTATAATATTTATATAATCTATATATAATTTTTTTGGCGATTTTTAGGGTAAAATAATTTCATTCTATAAAATTCAAGTGAATAATTTTTACAAAAAAGTGGAAATTACCAGATCTTTTTTTTGGAAAAAGTATAGAAAATTAGCCCATGGGCGAATATTAGCCCCTAAAATTTTCCCTGGACCCAAATTCCTACTACAACAACTGATTAAATTTCTCCTACTTGTTAATTTCTAAATCAAGTTATGTATAGTGTTACATAGTAAATATCGAAAGAAAATATATTACAGCTTTCACAACATAAAATACTGTAGAAACAAGTACTGAGTAAGAAGGAAATAGAATACACACAATTGACACTGTTGTTTTTGTACAATGTCCTTGGAAAAACCCAATGTGGGAAAGCCAGTGCAACAACTGAGGGTTTTTAGTTATTATGCAATAGTTTCTAAATATAATCTTTGGATGCCTTACTAGCTATCTGATACAGAGAATCTGACTGGCAGAGAAATTAGTGAGAAATACCTGAAACTATCACTGGCGATTTGACACTGATCCAACCACTGAATGGTTAGCCCCAATTTGCCTCTGCGCAGTCACTGCATTGTTGTGCATCACAACTGATAGAGACTGCGTCACTCCCTCTCGCTAATTGATCTGCTGGCTGGGGGCTCGATCCTTTGGCTCTCCGGCCTCACACCTCGGTTCTTGGCACTAGAACTGATCTTCTCCTCAGCAAATTTGTGAATCTTCTCAAGGGCTCTATGCTACCTTAGCGTGGCTTTACGGTGCCTAGCGTGGCTCTACGTTGCCTCTTCTAGATCTCTCTTTGCCTCCTCTACAATGTATCCCCGGATCAAGAGACTCTCCAACTGGAAAAATATCCCTGCCCCTCACTGCAAGAAAACTCCTTGATGACTTATCCTACAACTGTTGCGCCGCTCTTGAGAAATCGATCTCTTGATCTCACTCAATGCGTATTTCCAAATGCCCATCAAGCCTCTTCTTATAATCTTCTCGTTGATCAATCAACAACCTAGATTAGATTCTAATCAATGGCTGAGATCATCTTGACTTGATTCTCATCTTTCTCTAGGAGATTCACGCCCAATTTAATTAATACACTTTAATTATTTTAATTTCCTAAGTTTAGACTTAGGCATCCATTAAAAATAATTAATAATTTTAATTAAACCTCTTCCGAGTGGAATTTTCCAAAACGATTTCTGGATATTGTGGAATTCATGTGTCCTAGCCTCCTTGCAAAATCTTGAGGTTAGAACACATCCTATGCTACCATAAATCAACATATGGTATCCTTTTGTGATTCTATATATATATTATATATATATATATATATATATATATATATATATGTTCTAATATGATATTTGATTTGATGTCCTACATGAACAAGAGACTGCTACTATTGCTACATGATGATCAAGTTGATACCTGATATGAACATAATGATATGATAGAAAGCATCGTTGATCGAGGACACTGAACCATCTCTTCTTCCCTCTCTGAGCTCCCAGGGTGAGGAATTAAGATAAAAGAGCTCCTGGGATTGAGGGAACTCTGGACGATAGGGTATCACCCCTATTTTTTACCCATAGGGTTGACGATGTTGCTCCCCTATCTTCATAGGGTTGGAGATGTTGCTCCCCTATCTTAGTCTTTGCAGAGTATACCCCAGTTGGCATCATATCCACAAGCTGAGCTTGTTGGAAATACTGCTCCCTGTCTAGCCAACAGGTTGAGAGTGTACTTTGGGTGTACAACTCAAGTTGATTATGATGTAGGTGTTTTACCACATGAATGCTTAGATTCATAAGTGGGAATATCAGCAGGCAATAGGATCGGGTTGCCCCTTGATGTGATTCTAGGGTTGCGATGTGCTCCCCTGTGTGTTTGGATATCCTTTTGCTCAATATGGGGTTGTAGTAGTAGCTCCCCCATGAGATTTCAGGTTGAGATTGAGCTCCCCGATGTGGTTCCAGGTTGAGATGTGCTGCCTTGATGGCATGCTCTCTGATGATGATATAGATTGTGTGAAAAATCGAAAACCCGATTCCTATTGCAAAAACTGGAAATAATTCTCTTAATTGCTAAATTAATTTTTAACAATTTATTTACTATGTGCTACAACAAATATTGAATCAATCACACTGAAACCTACACAAATAAAATTGTTGAAGAAATAAATGCTATAAGAAATACTAGCACACACACATAAACTAACGTAGTTATTATTGGACCAGTGTCCCCAGAAAAATCCAAATCGGAAAAACCAGTGCAGCAGTTGAGGGTTTTATTATTATGCAATAGTGAAATAATCTGAGTAAAACTGGATGCCAAAACTGGCAATCCTACAGAGGAAAAATGGCAAGAAAAATCTAGTGATGAATTTCCTCACTCCACAGGAAAATCCGGGCTCTGACCTCAGCTCAAATTGAGTCATCCAAACTGGCTCTACACAGTCACTGGGTCATCCTAGCGCAATTTCTCTTATAGTAAGCTCAGAACAACTTCTCCTCAAGCCGTCTAACTAGCTGCTCTCTGGGAAAATGTCTCTCCTGGCCTCTGGAACCTCTGCCCAACTTCTAACACTGAAACTCTGCTTCTCCCCAACAAAATCAAAATTTCCTCTAGAGACTACTATGCTGCTCTGCATCAGCCTCACCATGGCTCCTCTGCCTCTCTGCAAAAGCACTCATTGGAACTGGAATCCTTCCTTCAGCTTCACTGTCTCCGCCCCTCTCTCACTGCTTCGATCTCACTGGCTCTCTCTCCAGCAACTGACTGCTACTACTCTGGAAATCGATCTGCTCATGAAATTGAACTCTGAAGTGTCTTCTCCAAGTGCCCATCGACTTCTTATAATCCTCTGTTGGGACTCCAACGACCAAGATTAAATATTAATCAAGGGCTAGGATTAACTTGAAGTCGGTTCGTGTGAGTTTCTAGAACATTCACGCCTTGACTTAATTAATTCTGATTAATTAACCATATTCCCTAAGTTTAGACGTAGGAAATATTAAAAAATTAGTTAATAATCTAATTAAGTCATTTCTAGGTAGAATTTCCATGAACAATTTCTAGGTTTTGGAGATCTCATGTATTCTAGCCTCTCCACAAAATTTCAAGGCTATAACACATTTGATGCTACAAAAACTAATAGATCACATATTTAGCTCCTCACTAATATCCCTGGGTAGTAGCCCACTGGTAGAGATGCCAGTTACTATCCCAATGGACAGAGGGTGGTAGATTGAGTTCCCCTCCAATGTCAAAATTCTTCTTCTTTTAGATTCGATAATATTCAACATATGAGAAGGGACAATCGAGAGATAAGTAGGAATGAGCAAGACATGAATCAAGATGAATAATGATGATACAGGATGATGAGATACTTGAGACTAGATGGGATATGATGACAGGATGACATGATGATTAATGTTCTGATATTGGCAGGTGGAATTCTCCCTAGTTGAGAGGGAGTGCTAAAAATATGCAATTGTGGTAAAATTCCACTTTGGATAATGATTGCATTTAATTCCTCTTTTCTAAAAGACCAAAATCAACCTAAAGATCACTCAAATTGGATAAGGGAAAATGTCCTTATGAATAAAATCCCACATGTGTATATTTGATAAGGTCGACCCTTAAGCAAAGTGGACCACCTTGAAAAGCTATAAATACAAATGCCCTCTACCTCATTTAGATACAATGATGAGACACTCTTCTGTCTTGGTTTTTGACTTGCACAAGTCTGAGGCTCATCTGCGGAGGATCAGGTTTGCTCTGAGGTGAAATCGCAGGGTCTGAAGCTCACATCTCTGATTTAGGGTTTTCGGCCTCAGTGGCAAGCACAACATAGGAAGAAGTCAACCACAGTCGCTCGCACAAAAGTTGATCCATGTGACTGGAGCCTTCTAGTCGCACAAAAAACTCTCCATCCATGCGACTGGGAGTTAGGGTTTCTACAATCCATATTTGACCCCAGTCGCTCGCATGTCGGGCTTAAGGGATCCACTGGGCAACTATAGTCCAGTCGCTCGCATAACTCTTCCTCCATGCGACCAGGACCTAAAATATGAAATCTCGGTCTTCCGAAGTTTTCACTCATTGACCACAGTGTTCGACAGTTGACCACAGACAATGACAATTCATTATAGACTTCAGAATCAAGGCTGTTAGTATATACATTGTTGGGTTCATTTCATGGATGTTGTAGTTTTTTTTGTTGGTTAGTTGCATAGATGAAGATATGGATCATTGTACTCTCTTTGGTTGAATCATTTGATAACAATCTACTAAGAAGAAGAACTTGAAAGGGTTTTCCCCATAATGGGTTTTTCCCTGGTCTCCAACCAATCCTGGTGTCTCTATGTGCGAATGCTTTTCTTCTATTGCTCCTTTATGTCTCGCTACATTGATGATGATGATATTGTTCTTTCTACATAGTTGCATATAATGATGAATAATGATGTAAAATTGAATAATGTTATGATGTTATGGGGTGAACTTAATGTGTTAATGAAGAAATGCAATTATCAAAGCAAAGAACAATATATCCCTATGAAAAATTAACAGTTACATGGCACAATATTCTAGGGCACACCTTTCTAGTTGCTTTCTCATCATTACTGCATGGATATTTCAGCTAAACTTGGCATCTTTTGACTTCTATTGGAGAGCACCCTCACCCCCTTGACTTGGCACATATATTATTTTATTGGTGATGGTTATGAAATAGTTTTATTGACAGGCATGTTTCTCTTGGAGGGCCACATGTGTGACTTTTGCTTGCTCTTTATTGGTCTTCTTTATATTCTTGGAGTATTATCTTGGAGGGTGCACTTATGGAGACATTTGAATTGCTATTTTGGGAGTTAACCACTTCATTTCTTGTGGGGCACTCCATATAGTTGGCACTTAGAACATTCATCCATGGAGTTGGTTGCCTTGGGATTTACACATGGATTGGTTGCATGCATCTTGTGGACACTTTCTATTTTTGGATGGTTGCTTTGGAACATTCTTCTAAGATGATTACTTTATTGTTTTCTCACTCATGCCTCTTGGAGGATGCACTTAGTATGCTCTTATGAGTGGACCTTGGAGCACATCCTCCTATGTTGAAGTTATTTTAATATATTTTCCCTACATACATCTTGGAGAGCACATTCAATGTGGAGTTAAGCATATTGACTTGGTTATCATGTCTATTTTCATTCCCTTTCTTGGGGAATTTTGATGTGATTTCCTTCCTATTTTTGGATGAGGGCGGTCCACATATTTTGGCATGGTCAACCATGAAATGAGGAGGGATATAACTACATTTTTATATTATTCTTTGAATTGTCATGGAGTTGGTTAGCAAATAATAATTTTTTATTGTAACTGAGAAGAGACTTCCTCTATAAAGAGGAGCTTTCTCACCATTATGATGGTTGTGGAGAATTTGGCAGTTGAGGAGCTCTCCCTTTCAAATACATTTGTGCATCATATGCTTGGATCCTAATGGAATATTGAAGGTGTACATCTTGTTCTTGTGAGGTTTCGTGTTTGCATATTTTCATATGTTGCTTATTGTTGTAGGAAACCCTTGTTGTTTGTTATGAAAGCATTGTAAAGAACCATTTTTCATTTGAATAGTGTAATGTGTGGATATAATCCCACTTATTTTTAGTTTTGACATGTTAAGCTTACATCTAACAAACCTAGTTGCTACTAGCATGATATGACATCACCTTCATAGCAATGCTTAAGAATGGCACCCATAGCCTTTCAAGGAATTTTATGCCATTATTTTCAGCAAGTTAATGCTGATTCATGGCATGGATAGCAGCCCTTACTGTCTTAAATACTCTTGCATTTGACCTCTTTGATCCATATTTCTTTGACTCCATTTTGACCTAGGATTGATCAGGCACTTGGTATTGGAGTTTTTCACTTTCATCCTTTGTATAATCACAATGTTTACTTATCCATTCATATTAGAACCATTTTTTTTCTTAAAGTTACTCTTCAATAAATCCCCTTGTGCCTCCACAATATATCCTTATCAATCCTTATCAATTCTATCCTTAGAGATGTCCCCTTGAATTGAAGAGCCAACCAACAGTGAAGAAGAGCTACAATGGTGACTGTGGGTAGCCTTCATGAGTTGCACAATACTAGCTCATTGATACTTGGGATTTTACATTGCATGTGAGTGCTAAATTTTTTCGTAGCAATTGCAAATACAAGCTTTAGGTGTTGGACTCCTAAAACATACCCATAAGTGTAGGAAAAATAATGATATACTACAAAAACTACTATTATATGATAAAGATGAAACATGGTGAACACTATGAAAGGGTCACGGTGGTGGTGGAAAAGAATTGCAAGGATACAAATTATAAGATTCAGTTCCTACAAAGGTTCATATCAAAACCTTAGTTTAAATTCAACAAAAAATAAGAAACTGAAAGATAATTTCCTTGTCATGACTAGATTAAAATTTTTTATTAAATCTCACTGACAAACAAAAAAAGAGCTCTTACATGATGTGATTACTAAATTTTTTTATCTCAAAGTTTGAAATTTTGTAACACCTTGTATAAATTTCACTACCAAAGTTTTCTCCTACTTCCAGAAGGGAACTCGGGCTCAATCCCCGACTGATTACTGTCTTGATCAACTGCATTTGTCAATGCAGACTGCCGAGATCTCTTTTTTTGAGACTTACCTGCATATAAAAAATAGCCATCAGATTAACATTACTTAAAGGTTATAATTCATCTGCCTTGATGAACATCACAGTGCTATAATCCAATGTAAGATTTTGCAATAGGCAACTTGCCTTTTTCTGTTTCTTTTTCCTTGGCTGGGAGGAGGAGAGATGAATCTAGCTGACCATGTTCTTCAATAATAGAATTCATTCTGTCATGGACAAGGTTTTGTCCAGTAGTAGAAGGTATAGAGGGTACTTCACTGTCAACTATGTCAACCACATTGTTCCTCCCTTCAACAACAGAAAATTTATGCTCTATTTGTGAATGTGACTGAAGAAACAGCTTGTTATCCTGTAGCTCTTGGCCATTTATTATGTCATCGTTATCACCACCAAAGGATGGATCAAAAGGAGATTTATCCTGACATCTACTATCTCTAATACCATGAGCTTCTTTTTCATTTGCTTTGATGTTGCCACTAGTTGCATTGCATGAAAATGCATATTCTATGTCATTTGCTACCAGGTTCACACTGGCATCTTTAGGTAATATCTCAATTTCTTTGCTTTGGGAAGAACTACTAGAAATGTTTGAGTCGAGGCCCTGTAGCAAGGGTACGAAAGCATGATGTTCTAACAAGTTTGCTATCCTTGCAGAAATATCCCCTAGTCTTCCTTCCTGATGAAATTCATCCTTAAGATTTTCTTGGGAAAACTGTTGATCTAATTGCATCAAACGGTTTTTAGATACCAGTGTATCATTCTTTAGTTCATGGAGTTCTTTTAATTTCTGTAGGAATTGCTCTCTCTCTTTTCGCAATGATTCCCGCTGCTCCTGCAACTTCTCCCTTTGGATGTGAAGATTACTGATATCTGTCTTAATCTCTGACCATGCCATCTCTGCTTCCTCATGCATCTTAGCAATTTCATGCCTTTTGTTCTCATGCATTTCCCTTTCTAATCTCAGCTCTTCCATTTCCTTCTGAATCAATTCTTTCCGTAAAAAGATATCCTGCATCTCTCTTTCTTTCCTTTTTTCAAACTCTGAATCCCTTACTTCTAAATCCCTCTGTACCTGCTTGCACTGCTCCTTTATGTTTCTCTCTAATTCAGCCCTTTGCATCTTGAATTCTTGAACAAGTTCGTTATGCTCGTTCTCATATTTAGCAAACCATTCTGCATGTTCATGATCAAAATTCTTAATGAAGGCCTCTTTTTTTGCATGAAGCGATACTGCATCCATTTCAATTAATTCCCTGAAAACATGTTTATCTTGTTTCAACCTTTGTTCTTGATCATAAAACCATTTTAATATTCTCTCTCTATCTTCACTGACCTGTTGTGATTCCTGGTTGGTTTGTTCCCTTTTTTCTTGAAGTAATCTGTAATCTTTATCTAAACTTTCCTTTTCTAATTTTAGTAGATATGCTTCATTGTCAACATTTTTTTCACTACCCCTAAAACAATCAATCTCTTCTTTTATTTTCATTTTTAGAGTCTGTAAGCTATTATGTTCCTCTTCTATTGTGGTAAGATTTTCTTGTTCATTTTGGATCTGTTGTTTCTCTTCTTCAATATCTCTCCTAATTATTTCCAGTTCTTGTTTTTCGTTGTTCACAATCTCTCGTTCCTTCTCAAGGTTTTGTTTTTGTACTTTAATTTTGTGTTCCTCATTTTCACAGGACTGTCCTCTTTCTATCAAGTGGGTTAGTTTTGCTTGCAAGCTCTTCTCTGATTTTTTTAATTTTTCAGCATATCTATCCAGCTGTTTTTCCTTTTCTGACAATTCATGCTCTTTAACTTGAATATCAGCAACCCTTAATTCAGCTAGATGTTTCTGTTTTTCCAATTCCTCCTCTAAAGACCTGTGGCATTTTTCCATCTCTGCTTCAAAAACTGCTTTTTCTGCTTCACATTCCTCTTTCTGTTTGGCAATGAACCTTGGAATCTCAATCTGGAAATCCATCAAATTTGAATTTTCACTCACGTTTACAAGTCAAGCATGATAGATATACCAATAATTAGCAATTCACAGCTCAAATTTCATAAATACCTGAAGGTTACAATAGTTCTGTAACAAACCATATATACCCTGTTTCTGCAAAGCATACATAGAAATGTAGGGAGGGCTTGGCAAAAGTTACATTCTTACTAATAGGGCTGATATGTTTAAACATAGTGGGAATGTATTGACCCGCTTAGAATTTGATCAATTTAGTCTCCTAAAATAAACTGAAACATAATAGCAAAATTGTATACTATATGGCCCTATAGAAAAAAAAAAACAAATGCAAGAGTAACAATTGAGAGTCCATCGCAAATTACATGATCTGCTAGGTATGTGTCATGACTCTTTTCTCCGGAATTTCTAACCACTTTTATGAACATCTTTAGAAAAGAGTGAAGAAATTGAAGACTTGTGTCTGGAATCTTCATGGTGTTTTTGTGCTATATATAATAAAAGATGGTATCGTTGAGGTTATCTGGACAGGACAACAACCATAAATTCCCAGGTAACTTCTTTGGTACTTTACTTAATTAATGATTCCCAACACATTAAACAAAGAGGAAAAACCAACCTTAGAAAAGAAACCTCAATTATGATATCAAGTAGTAAGTTACACACGGAAAAAGGCTATTAGATGCTGCATTTATGGGAGTCTTAAAAGTGGACAGCATGTCAGCAGATTTTCCATAGAAGGGTGCTTTATTAACCCTACACATCAATAGGATGCTATGTAAGGCACTGCATTGATATATATTACTGCAATCCTTGTCAAAGCCCCGTTTTTATGCAGAAGAAAAACAGCTCATAACTAATAAGCACATTGCAAATATTCTATTTAGATATTACGGTGCAAGCTCAAAAGATAAATACGTCGACAAGTGTGTGGTAGTGTGTGATATAGCAGCAAGTTGCAAGGTGATTGAACTTGTATTAATGTTGAGGCCTGTTTCTACACAAACTAGCAGGCCTAGTTGATATGCAAAAGCTAGAGGGCACAACAACCCATGGGACAAAGGCCCACTATCACCACAACCTAAGTCCCCTACTCTTCTCGGATTTTCACCAATGGGAGGAGTGCCAATAATAACTCACTTGTGATAGATATGTATCTATCGTAGGTTTGAAGTGAGAGAAGGTGGCTCATTCAATGGAAAGGTTCAATGAAAGTGAAAGCTTTGGGAGAAGCCATTAAGACTTTCCACAAAAAACTCATTGAAAAAGGAACCTACACGAGACCTAGGGTTGAGATATATTACAAGATATGAGAATATTGTTAAATTGGCAACTAGGGCCAAACTCCATGTGGGTCAGCTTATTTATGGCAGTTGATATTTTTATTGGATCCCTCTCGTCGAGATGTGTAGGATTGATCCAAAGATTATCCGATTCCGATAAGTATTTATGGAGATATGAATTTATTTTGATTATGTAATTATTATCAAGCCGACCAGCTCTTATGTAGGCTCTAGAAGCCCAAACGTCATGTCTATTCAACCTATACGTTTTTGGTATAGATAGAAGAGGATTTGATGTCATTTAGAACACACATTCTCCATGTGAACTCCTCCTCTCCACGTCTTGGGTTTTTGGAGAAGGAGAATACACAAAAGAGAATACGTTGGATGCCCTAGCTGCGGATGTAGCTGTAGTAGAAAGAACCGTAGTCCATACGCTATAATGAAGGCAATCCACACGCTGTAATGGTGACCTTATCCACACAACCATACGCTGAGATGAATAATATATATACGCATAACTATGAGGGCATATCCACACAGGCATATGAGGATTCCACGCAGCAGCAAAGGATGATCCACGCTAGCATATGAGGATTCCATGCAACCGCAGAGGATGATCCATGCAGGCATATCCACGCAGCAAATGAGACTGTTATATTCTCGGATCTGGCAGCGTACTTATAATACAGTCAAAGTATATGGAACTACGCTGCTCGTTGAAGACCTAGCCGCAGTCATAACCACAGCTGCAGTTATCTAAGCACCCATATGCAGGTCAAAGGGACATAGATACTATACGCTGGTCAATGAACCAGTGATACCCTGTGTATTCAATGAAACATAGATACGCTGTCATGAATATCACAAAGTCATGTAGGCAATGAATGCAGCAATGAAATGTATATATGATGGTCATTGAGATAGCTTACGCAACAAGATACTCATATATATATGCACAAGTAAATGAAATATATATACGTTGGTCATTGAGATAGCTTATGCAGTAAGATACACATATATAATAGACAGGCAATGAATGCAGCAATGAAATGTATATACGTTGGTCATTGAGATAGTTTATGCAGCAAGATACACACACACACATATATATACACACAGGGAATGAATGCAGCACTGAAATATATATATGCTAGTCATTAAGATAGCTTACACAGCAAGATACTCATATATATATATATGCACAGGTAAATGAAACATACATACGCTGACCTGTAGCCTAATACACAGGTCATAAACAACATGGAAGTGAAGCCGCAGTAATACAAAGTTGTAGGTGACAACGTGGTAAATCCAAGGTTGTCTATGAAAGAAGCAGTCTTTCTAAGCATATTGGACAGTGTAATACAATAGTGATCTGAAGATGAAAATATTGGATGAAGGGACTATGTTACACACAACATCCTGAGATATAGAACTCAGTGTATTATGACAAGGATAGCATGATAATCATGATGATGGCAAGGGCAGCATGATAATCACGCACATTAGCAGGGGCAGCATAATGATGATGATGCACATTAGCAAGGAGCTACATGATGAATGGGCAGCATGATGGATAAGATCATGGACATGTGCAGCATGATGATAATCATGATTAGTGCAGCTTGGTGCAGTATGCAGTGGTGCAGCAAGAGGACTAGATGCAACATGATGATAGGTGAAGGAGTCACCTTGAAGAATCAGTTGAAGCATAATGTCTTCAACTGATCTCATCGTTATAGAGATGATCTGTGCTCATATAGATAAGTCAATGTGTTGACTTCTGTTTTAAATGTATTATCTCTCTCACTTTCTCTGTTGAACTTTGAAGAACATAAAAGAAGAATTGATCAAGGGTTTCCCCACATTGTGGGGTTTGTCCCTGGCTAGCACCACATCTTGTGTCCTCTTGTCTTGGCTTGTCTTCTGCGAT